>OMKK01043472.1:0-14231 GCA_900302305.1 Polymixia japonica | reverse complement strand
GTAACTATTTTACTTAAATGTCTTCCTAGATAGTAACTATTTCACTTAAATGTCTTCCTAGATAGTAACTATTTTACTTAAATGTCTTCCTAGATAGTAACTATTTCACTTAAATGTCTTCCTAGATAGTAACTATTTTACTTAAATGTCTTCCTAGATAGTAACTATTTCACTTAAATGTCTTCCTAGATAGTAACTATTTCACTTAAATGTCTTCCTAGATAGTAACTATTTAATGCAGCTGTTTGCTGGCTTGTGAAACTGCATTAAATAGTTACTATCTAGGAAGACATTTAAGTAAAATAAGTCGTTTTTGCATAAACACCAGCCGCAGTAAAACATGATTCATTCATTGAGTTACTCTGTCGTTCATTACAGGCTTTAGCTCCCAGCTAGTAGGAAGCAGGACACTGCTGCACCGTGTTGCAAATTTCAGTAATTAATAAACATTGACGTTCGATAATATTATCTATTATAATGCATAACATTTAACAAAGAAACAAATCTGACATAATATTCAAAGTTAAATAAGGAATTTACTTACCAGACTGGGCCATGTCTTGCAGTCTAATGCAGCGTCACCAAAAACCGACAACTGCTTCCGGTATGTCAGAATTCGGTCCGTCAATTGTCACTCGGTACCAGCATCGATTCAACCGGTTTGTCGTTTCACTTTTCAAAATAAAAGTACACATGTAAAAAAAAATGTATTAAAGTGTAACTACACCCCCCAGGTCATATACTTTAGTTTACAGATCAAAAAAACACGTTTAAGTGTACAGTACCTTTTTTTAAATTTGAGACGTCAAAGCACATATTAATTTGTTCATGTCTAGATTTAAAACACATTCATTTTTACCTTTAGTTTTCTACCATTCATTGAATGGTAGAAAAAACAGGAGTTGCAAATAATTTGTCTTCTGTGGGCGTCCGTGGGTAATAATTATATGGTTTTTGTTTGGTACAATATGTATGTACAACATGTATCCAACACCATATATTTTACCAGCATACTATACTTAGGCTACTTTCTGACAGATGTATTTGATGATGTTTTATGAGTTTGGCTGTTTGTTATGGAAGCCGAGAACAGCTGTGCTTGCAATTATTTTTAATGCTGTTATCTTGACATCACAAGTTAATTATTTCGTTATTTCGAAAAAACAAGCTTTGTTATCTCGAGGCAACGAGATAATCAACCCATTATCAGAGAAAACAGGAAAAAAGGAGATGAGAGTTGATCAACCTCTGATCTTTGGCTACTATAGTAGCCATAATATACTCTAATTATGTAAATTAACTAACTAATTAATTCATAGGCCTTAAAACGTATTGCATTCTTGTCGTTCTGTGTAGTCTTCTGGGTTTTGTTTGGAACAAGTACAAATTCTTCACTCCGTAATCTGTGTCCTGATATAGCGTCCTTACAAAAGCGCTTTTATTTTGAAAAAAACGTGACCAGGAAGTAATTTCTGGTGAAGCGTATTACAGTTCTGTAAAAACTAATGTTAAACGCACGGCAGTGGCAATCTATTGTTTTAAATTATATCTTCAAATCAACCATGGTCCAAATGATTGCATTGGGCACATCGTGTTTATCCAAAACTTGAAAATAAATTTAATCAATAAATACAGAAACGGCATTGATGGCCAGACGCTGAGTCTCTCTTTTGATAGACAGAATTTACAATCCACTCGTCGACGTTTTAAATTGATTGATTGACTCTGTGCCAGTTGCCTAGTTACCTTCCTACTATTAACACCAGAGGCCTGTGCGCTGCCCGGTGTCCTTCTCTGATTGGTTAGCGCTGCTCAGCAGTCACGTCTATTGGTTACAACTGAACCCCATTTCAAACGCATGGAAATAACTCTGTATACAAGGGCGTTTATTTTTTTATCATTCATAAATGTACAGACATAACCCAAATAGGTAACATAACTTAATATTGTGCACATAATATTTTAGTCCCCCACCCCAAACGTTACTGCTATAACCCCATTGCTTCTTTATCCACTATCAAATTCAAAACTATACAATTTGGTAATTTGGGTATGATGTAATCTTACTCTTCACAACTCTAAAAACACTAGCAAATGAACCAGGATACATTATGTAACGTTAAACCGTATCATTCACTGATAACAAATATGGCCCATTCAGACTCCTCATGGTTTATACTGTCCTGATATATCATTTTACATCAATTACTGTGCTTCTCAGAAATAATAATAAAGTATTCTGACTGAAATGTACTTTAAAAACACTAGTCCATATCAAATTATTCCTTCTCAGTTCATTGATTGAGCTACAAGGTATCCTGTGCCGGGCTAGTGACTAACCTTGTTTGAAATTGTACTAAACCTATTTATGACAATGATTTTTCCCCCTGGAACCACTCAAATGAGAAAAACAGAAAGAGAACACAACAAAGTTCTTTATGTGTAATGTCTTTGCATATGAAAGAAAGGTATCTCAGGACAAGATGAGAGCGCGATTGGGAGCGTGGGATTTTAGTGCATGTAGACAGAGTCTTGCTTTCTCCGTCATTATAAGCTGGTCTTTAGTTTGTCCACACACAATTGTCTCCCATTCTTTGGACATCTGAACAGAGAAAATATCTTGTTAGAATTGTATAAAAGCAGACAAAGTATATATAAAAACAAAACTTTACAACCATGAGGCATACTGTTCGTCTTAGGTTGAGTTGGCACTTACTGGAGTTGGTGGCACTGAGCTGGGATGAGTATCACTGTCACTGGGTCCCAAAAGGAAGCCCTGATCCAAAACATTCTCCTCCCTCTTAATGCAAAATGATGAGTTCAGAGAAACCGAAAATGAAGTCTCTGCCTGTGGCTGGAAAGAAATGGGAAAGCCAAAAATTAGCATGCATTTCAGAAGTATTAACAGGTTAACAATACATGTACACACCTTTTTTTTTTTTACCTGTATACTGTGTTTGGGTTCCAGTAACATGATGGACTTCTGTTTGGTAGTGGGTGTCTTACTGCAGCTCATTACATCTAGGGCCAAAGATTTGCGCACTTTCTTCATTGGAGGTCGATGCTGGGAACAGGACAATTTTTTTTTAAAAACACAAAATGGGGTTAGCCTTATCAAGCGTGATATTAGGTATTCAGTAGAATTTTGGCATCTTTATATCAGCAAAAGCAAGGAATGTGTGTGCATGCAAGGTGGCTGCTGTATAGGCAATTCAATTTAATGGCATTAATGAGATCAGTACATTGCTCAGTGGGGGTGACTGCAGCCTATAGATTAGAGAAGTTACCATGTAGTTACTAGCTCAACTACTGTTCAGTGGCCACTTAACACCTAGTTGCTGAACTGAAGCTGCTCAGTGGTCAACAGAAAGGCTGCAGTTGTACTGTGCAGCTCCCTGGTGTAAATACAGTATGTGTAATTGTTAACTTTTCCATGATAAATAAAGGCTTACATCAAAGAACACATTGTTACGTTGATCTAAGTGGTGTAAAACTCTCAGTGTATTACTTTATTGAGTGTGAAGTAGCAAAAGGTTTCCTATACGTACCAACATTTTGCGTCGTGGCTTGGGTGGACTTTCACTGACAACTACCAACTCAATCCCAGCCTCTCTGAGTATGACCTCATTTATGTCCTCTTCCAAGTTAGGAGTCTGAGGCTAAGATACACAGGAGGAAAAAGTACAAAAAGCATTGTTCAAGCACACATACATTGAACTGACATGCCATTAATGTTCATTGGCAATTGCTGTAAGGTACTTACCAAAGGTTGCAAAGAACCATATTTCTCCATGGCATTTTTAAATGGTGTTGGAGTTCGTGGAGTGATATAGAGCTCAGATTTGTGGTTGGGTGTAATAAACCTACAGGAAAACAAACTGTAAATCCTCAAATGTAGACAATAAGGAAAACACTGTTGGACCTTTACATTTTACATTTACACTACGCACGCAGAGTTTTCCTTCTGAGTGAGGGGTGTCTTGTCACGTTGGAGTGGTGTAGTAACAATGGCTTTCTGGCTGCACACCGGGGTGGATGTAAGAGATGGATTTTCCAGGTCATGAGTATCCAGTTTGGTCCACAAGTTGAGGAACTAAAAAAAAAAAAAAAAACACTTAATTAAAAGACTGTTTCATGCGACGCTGTGAGCAGTGCCATTCAGAACACCACAGCATTGAAAGAGACTACCTGTGATGGAGAGAAGGGCAGGATTTTGACAGGCGTGCTCTTGGGTGTCATGGAGTTACTAGTGTCAGGAGACAGGGCAATGCGTCGACGGCTTCGGCGGTTGAGTATGGACGGTGGCGTGACCCCTCCAGGTGAGATGGGGATAAGCTCCCCTTTGCTGCCTTTGCTCAACTCCTGCAAGGCACTTCCCTCTAGACGGAACTGGTGGCGCTCTGGGCTCTGACTCTCCTCAGCCAGGTCAAAGGCTGCCAGGTTGCACCAACCATCAATGTCCTGACAGGGGAAAGGACATTTTACCTTGTCAGTAATGCATGGTCACAGCTCTAAAATATTATGAAACTTAAGGTCAGTGATTGAGGTGTGCCTTAATCAAGAGTGCCCACCCCGTCTACCATGTCCATCACTTCCTTCAATGCTGGGCCTGTGGGGGAGAGAAACCCAGAGCTGTCCACCACCCAGCTGGTGGAGTTCACTTCTCCTGAAGCATCTGGCTCAGTCTTGGGGCTCAACCCGTCCTTTGGAGAAGGGGCAGCCTTTGAAGGGCCTGCCTCCTTTGGGCTACTATTTCTAGTAGCTAAAGTAGATGTTTCCTGCAAGAAGTGGTAAACAATGTGGAATTCGATAAAAAATACTGAAATCATTGCTACGGTTAATGCAGTGTGTGTTGTTTGCAGACATATAATACATAAGTCCAAATTCATTCAAATATATAAAGCTAAATATCTAAATCTAGAGCTACATGAACAGCCTCTTACTGAAGTGTAAGTTTTCTGCTCTGGGTCCTTGTCCACACCACCTTCAGAGCAATGGGGCATCTGTGAAATCAGATTAAAAAGGACTTAATTTCTGTTCCCTACCGAATGAACACGACATGCGTGACCACATTATTAAATAGAAGCTCACCTGCAGGTCCTTATTAACACGGGCCAATAACTCTTCATGTTCGTTTGGCCTGACCACCTCCCCAGCATAGAAACCCATCTCCAACTTGCGTTTGATGGTAGAATTCCAGTGGTTCTTCACAGCATTATCTGTCCTTTGAATAAATATAATGTTGCAATGTTACAATAGGAACTCTGGTGTAGATTGAATGGGCATGGCATTAGTTCCATAGAAGAAACGGCTACCCAAATTCTACCACTTTCAAACTCATCCTCCGAATCCGTTTATCTCAGTGCATATGGAGGGTTTTGGAAACAAGCACTCTCCAAGGAAGACAAATTACCTTCCAGGAAGCAGCTTAGCAATCTCAGCCCAGCGGTTTCCGAGCACGCAATGGGCCTTGTAGATGATGAGGTCCTCCTCAGCTGTCCAGGAGGACTTCTTGACGTCGGGGTTGAGGTGGTTGTGCCAGCGCTCTCTGCACTGCTTCCCCAGTCTACCCTTCAGATGCTTGGCTACCATGGCCCACTGTTTCTGGCCATAGAGGTTCACCAGCTCTATAACCTGAGAGGAGAAATGATGAGGAATCAATATGGATCTTAAAATGGGCACCAGATTAATTTAACATTCACTAGTCACAATAGGTATTATCATTGACACATAGCTATAGCTACTTTATTCATGGAAGGTTACTGTGGTGTCAATCAAGTATTCTCACAAATGTATTGCATACCAACAAGTAATTTACCTTCTCATCCTCCTCTTTGGTCCAGGGTCCTTTGACCAAATCTGGATCCAAGACCTTAAACCAGCGGTGCTGACACTGCTGTTCAGTGTGATTCTAAGCAAAATAATAGTTAAACAATGTGTTAGCAGCTACACGCACATTGGAGTCATATTTCAATAATGTTAGGCTTACTACAAAGTGACAATGGCAGAGAAGCAGATCGAACCCACCAGTATGAAGCTGGCAATATATTTCCAATCATTTGGTCCCACGTTTTGAACCAGAGCTTTGAGGTTGTCATCCTTTGCAATTAACAAAACAAGCATTGTTAATGTCATTTACAGGAATTCTGATAACTGTGGTTACTTATGTGAGAAGCTGCTATGGCCCATATGCACAAATATTGGACACTCACCTCTTCTTGGGTCCATCTCACTTTCACCTTTCCACAGTCTCTCTGTTCTGCAACATCAGAGTCTGTGTCCTGATACATGGCTTCTTCGCCATCCTCACTGTAAACAGAAACATGTATGATTAATGCCGATTTTAAAATTGCTGCTCTCAAAAAGGTGATATTGTGAAACTTGCAGGATTCAGACATGTGTGTCGACCCGCCTTTGTGATGTGGAAGGATCTTGTTTATCCAGTTTAAGGCTAACTGTAGCATTTAGGGCCTGGAGATTTAATATACAAAAACTCAGGGCTGGTTAAGTTATAATGTTAGTGTAAAGTTATGCAGCTTTTGGTCATGATGCCCTTAAAAGGACAGAAAGTTGCATAGCGACCAAAGTTGTACGTTTGACCCTTTTAGCTAAAAAACTGAGTGTTGAGAAGAGCGGCAGATACGGTCATCGATGTCCAAAACTAAGGTTAATGTTAGGTTAGCAGTGACAAAATGTTTTAACCTTTATCAATGTAGAGGTTTAATCTGGTCTTTAATGTTTTAATGTTTTAATGTTTTAATAAGATGCATCCTTACCAGCGCGGCCACCAGGACATCTTCTGTGTTTAGATCAGACAGTGATTTAGTTTTAGGTTTATATCTTCGCTTGTTTGCGTGTGTTTGTGATGTTATATCGTTGCATCCAGGTAGTTTAACATCATCTTAAAGTATAAAAGTATAAAGTCTCTGATCAGCTGCTTGTTGTCCGCGCTCAACTGTTCCTATCTCGCGCGCTTATTTTCTTGTTGAAAACGGGGCGTGACGTCGTTGTGACGTAAATGCGCGCTAGACGTGCGCAGAACTCACTAAATAATACCAGAGAGCAGACAAACCGAAGAGAGACTCAACTTCCAACTACTTCCGTCTTCTGTTACATTCCGATTATGCAAGATAGAGTTTTATTTTTGATTGTGACTCATTGAAAATAACTTGCATTCGATGCAATATAGATTTTTTCTGAGGGACTTATTTGATTTAGCCAAATAGTTTGAGGTCTTAGCAAGCTATTTATAGCTGTATGAGACCTAAACAGGTCTTTAAATTAGTAAAAAACAACAACCCACATTTGTTTAGCAGCTGTTTATTTATGCATATGCGTAGTACGGTGCTGTACGACGTCAGTAATGCATTGTTATGATGTTCCTCCATAATTTGGCTGTTGAATGTATTATCTATGGCTATCCTGCTAGACGATTAACACAAATATTCATGAACATTCTCATTTTAGACAGTTGCATGTGCGGGATGATTTCCCGACCTACGCTCCACCATCGTTGGTTCCTCCTTAAGCGGACAAGGGTTTGGAAGTCTCTTGATTTTAACATCTTTGATGATGCTGTAAATTGATGTCATCTTTACCATGCGTTACACACATTAAGCATTGTTGTCGAGTCGTTTTTATATTTTCGCTTTTTTCAAAGGATAAATGTATGAATAGTCATGGCCAGAGAACAACTTTGAGAAGGTTTCTCTCATCTTATTTGTGCCAGAGCCACAGAAATAAAGAGTGATGAGTTGCTCTGCACAGCTGGGTTCATTAACCTGCTGCTTCAATAGTTTAAAACACACCTGCAGCTCGACTGCAGCTCGTCAGACACAACAAAACATGGAGACTGGGCTTTTTATCACAGGTAAAGAAACAAAGAAAGAAAATACTTTTATTAAGATATTCTGATTCAAATTAACAAAATCTGAACGGGTGACGCGATTCATACTTTTTGCTCACGTTTTCCTCATCTTAGACGTGAAAAGCATTGAGTGCTCATCTCCAGCAGAGTTTGGCAGGAGCTTCTTTGGGGAACAGAGTATTTTGTCGTTGGGACACCTCTCTACATCTAGGATGTCAAATGACATAGTCATCGAGTACACTGAGGGCAAGCTGGATTCGATGTCTCCCTCCCAGGCTCTTCCCATGGACTCTCTCATCTCTCAAGAGACCCTCATCCCTCTCCTCGTTGTACCGTCGGAGGGCAAGGCTTCTACTCCCCAGGAATTCATGAAAAAACGCAAACTAGATGGTCCCTTTGAGCAGTCCTACATTGATCTTACAGCCTCCCAAATCTCATGGGACATCTCCCTTATTAAACCAGAGAGCAACAGCCCCGATCCCTGCATGGAATCGAGCAGTTCGGAGTCAACCTGGAGCTCAAAGCACCAGTCTGCACCTATTTCACTAGCTGAGATTTCCTCCCTGGAACCGCCCCCAAACACACGTGAATAATCTTGAGGAGAATGTGAGAATGTGAGGGGGAGTGAATCTTGATTCTTGGCGTGCATCCTCTCACTCAGCACTAGTGGCTGAGAAAAGCCTAGATGGCAGAGAAACAGTTAATCCCACCATGTATGAAGAACAAATCGATGTGGATATGTAACAATGCTGGATTAAAACTTCAAGGTATAGCTAATACCATATTTTGTTGGTGTGGGTAAAATGTGTAAGTCCTAATGCCTTTCAACTGCTTTATAGGATGCATGCAAAGAGCTGTTGCCTTGTACAAAATATTTTAAAGACATGGATAATAAAGTTTTGTATTTCAAATTTATTTGTATTTTACAGTAATTGAAAGGTATAAAATTTCAGCACACAATTGCATTATATACAGGAATGTTTGAAAACATTTACAGCACCTGAATACTGCATAAACCACACCTAATAAGAGGGTGAAAGATCTTCATTCATGTGTACTGTATGTATTTGCTTCTCAAAACAAAGGTGAAATCTTTAGGCATGTCAGGATGTATTAAAAAGCATTTACAGAATTAGAAAATTCTCAATATCAAAGCTATTAATTTATATGAAGTATACCAAACGTTGCTATTGTTTGTGAATCTGATCAGAATGGTGAAAACTGTGCCTCTGTGTCGATATCATGCTCCTGTAAGGAAGGAACATCACTTTAGTTAGGGCCTTCGACATTATGAAATACATTTATTTACTTGTAGGGTACATTCAAGCTAGCTCACCTGATTGAGTTTCTTGAATTCAACTACCTGAAAGAAAATGTGCTCCAAAATATGTTTGGCTTCTCTCTGATCTTTATCCAACTTTCCAGTCACGCCCATAATTTCACCACATTTTCGCACATAGAACTCAAGGTCATCGTCGGTACCTAGAAGGAAAAGAAAACTTTCATAAAGTCTTTGAGTGCAAGTCCACCCCAATCAGACTGAACATAAGCAGATAATCACTCACATTTGTTGGAGAGCTGTGCTAAGCGCACTTTCTCAGAAGAGAATGTTTCATCTAGATCAAACAGGTCAAGCATTGGTGGTGGCAAATCTCTAAAGGCAGGTGGAAAGACCTACGATTGAAAGGAACACATCTAGGATTTAGGTTATTTAGTTTTAAGTGAAATGTTTGTTCTCTCCCAATATACATAAAGCCAAGCATTTGTTTGTTGCAACTTTTCAAAAATGTAAGTGGGATAGGACTGTGGGAATGAAACTCACAGCAGGTTGTAGCTGAGGTAGAGGGGTCTCAAACTGCGGTGTGATGAGCTGGAGTGGCTCGTGTTTGACATGGAGCTGCTTGTAGGAACTGCAGGAAAAAAACATTTGTCATTAGGCACTGAAAATAAACGGCAGCAATGGAGGCAGACATGCTGTTCTTAAGTGTATCTTGCAAGCTCACCTGATTACTTGGGGTAAGGTGTTGGTTGACAATTTGAATACAGACATATCAAAGAGAGAGGTGAAGTCCCTTGGGTTTTCATCACCCTCTTGCAAGCACACTCGTAGCCGCTCTGACAAGCACCCTGTGTCTGGTAACATGGTGTAATCTGTGATCTAGGGGGTAAAAAGGACAGACAGGTGTACAGTATCAGACTTAAAAGACAATATTAAAAGTGTCTACCCCCTATGAAATATGCTTTCTCACCTCTGGGTCCTCTGCATCAATCTGATTCAGTTGAATATTATCAGTCATGAGCCACTGGAACACAACATCCTGGAATGATAAATAGTGACAGACTATCAGGCCACTAAAAAGCATCACTCAACTGACTCTATAACATGTCAGAATACAGAATACTTTCTTTTTTTTACATGAGGTAAATTAAAAAAATTAAAAGAGCTATGTCACTCAATTTTACTCACCATGATTTTACTGTTCTCCTCTTTGTCGAGGTATTGATCACTAAACATGTGACAGGAACCCAGCACTGCTAGTTTGCCAGCCTCCTTCAATTAGAAGACATAAGACACATCTTTCAACATCACAATTCAAAGTCATTACATAGTTTTGATACAAGGATTGAACTAAATCCAGCTTCGGACCTTGACCTGATAGAAGGCCAGGACAGGCCTGTTGAGGGGGAAGCAGACTGAGCCAGTTGAAAGAACAGCCACAGCAGGCTTCATCACACTCAGGGTAGCACCATAGGGGTACACAAACGTGAGAGCCCTACAGATACAGAAAACAAAACAGCATGCATTAAATAACACCTAAAATATAACACTACAAAGAGTACTTAGAGCTGAAGATGGGAATATATGAAAGTTGAGTATTTACTGTGCATTATTCCCAGCACTTTCATCTTCGATGATACCTGTGACCACTTTGCCAGCAGCGCGACTTATCTCTCTAAACAATAAATGTGAACAAAGAGCATATTATAGCTGTGAGCAGTAACAATATCTTTCAAATAAAAATCAGAAAGGCAAAAAAAACTACAGAGGTTCTACAGTTATGCCCATATACAGAAAATCTATGTAAGCTTTGACAACTAACCTGTTCAACACACCATTGGACACAAGTGCTTCTTTTGGATGAAAGTACTTGTAATAAACATTCCTCACAACTGCATCTACAGTATTAATGGAAAGCACAAATGCTGCATCATTCAAACAAATAACCATCAATGAAATTGAGATTAAACAATAATTGTATAAATAATGTTAAGTGTGTGACTTGAAGTTATTTCATATGTACCATTGTTGACCATTATTCCAAACTCTTCTAGGAGAAAGTTGATATTGGTGTCATACTTCATTTCTCCACCTTCACCAAGCATCACAAGTATACCTCCTCCACCATCGAGGTACTGCTTCAGCACCTCCAGCTAAGACACAATGGGACACCAGTGTCAAAAGGTTTGTGATCATTTAAGAACTTGCCTGGGTACATGAGTGGGAAACTAAAAGCAGCCATGAGCCAAGAGCAGGTCATTTTGGTTGTGGCCATATAAGTAGCATATATGTAACAGTAAACCGATAGTAAACCAAGCAGTAGCACTACAAATGTAATTGAGGTGAATAGGAAACAACCTTATTGTTCTACTTTTATGAACCAAGCAGTTACTGTTACCAACTTATTACTACTTATGTCCCTTTTCTCTTGGCTGTACCTTATAATGGCTGCTATAACTGTGGAATTTCACCACAGGGATGAATAAAGCTTATATTATCTTAAGGTTGCCTGCTCTACTATCCCCTTTGACAAGTAAATAACTGTTGTATGGAAATAAAAAAGAGCATTGTATTGAGGTGAAAAGAAAAATCTCCAGATACATCACCTCTGATGCTGTGAACTTCTCCCTTGGGCCAGCAGTTATCCACAACTTCACACCCTTCAGCTTCTCCAAAGACAGCTCTTCTTTGATACTTAAGGAGACAGTGTTTCTTTTACTACTAGGGTTTTATAAAAACACCTGCATTGTAAGTTCAAAAACTCTTGAGAATACAGTTTGTTCAGGCCCAAGTAGTTAAGGAGTCTTGTGTAGCAGGGAGATATTAATTAAGAGATTTACCTTTGGATCTTCCATTGAGCCCGAAGTCTCTTCTGCAGGGACTTGTATCCATTGTTAACAGTAAACAATTCTCTTTTTGAAGCATTGAAAACAACAGTGTTACGCTGCTCCTTGTCCATTCTTCAGTTGTTAACTTTAGCTCCTTAAATGATCTTATGTTCAAGTTTACAGTGAAGGTTTTTATCCACAGACCTAGAAAACAGATCATAGCTGTAAATTAGATCCCATTTCATCAACCTGCTATCTAAGTATTTACATCTTAGTTAATCGAATTTAGCAAACAATATTACTGTCATGAGTTAGACGGGTTATTATTTAGAATGATAAATATGTTAATGTTAGGAATGACCCTATGCTAGCTAACAAATGTTACTTATTAGCGTTAGAAGGAGTAGCTCGGTTAGCACGCTAAGCTAAAGTGCTAGCTTTTAGCTGCGTAGGCCGTAAGATGCATCCGTTTACGTTGATATCGACGTGCTACTTTAGTATAAATTTCTATTTATTTTGTCATACGAGGAGGCAGTTTAAACATTTCTCTGTTGTAACTTTATGACTTCTATTTCCGGTCAGAACAAGTTAATTTATATTTGCGAGCTAGCGTTAGCTAAGTTACCTCTGAGCTCTCGCAGTACTGATGCATTATGGGGGAAAAGTGGTAACCATGGGCGCCAGCGGCATAGCAACCATGATGTGTCACTAGGGGAGACGACTCCACATGTCTTTGGAGATGGTTTCGGATTACTGATGGGATCGATTCTCAGTTGATTCCGATTCCAAATGAAAATTAACAAAACAAAACGGTGAATTGTACATCAAAACGTATTTTATTGCTTTACATCTGACGCCCACAAAATGGATCAGAAGCAATGGGATACAAGTTCAAGTTCAAGTTCAAGTGTTTTATTGTCATGATTCATTGATACAGTATTAGATTAATCAGAATGATTCAATTACTTAAATTATTTTCCTTGAATTCAGAGATTATTTTACTGTCTTTGTTGTCGTGAGACAAATACATCATCCACCTAACCTAAAATATATTAATTCTCAAATGGAACATGTTTGTGAATTAGATGACAGGCTTGTCTATGGTCTAATACTATATTAAGTACTGAGTGTAACCTGTAACCAGGAGGTAGTGCACAAAAGGAAAAATGAGTGGGAACAAATTCACATAATTATTTTCTCAATGCAACTCAAAGAGCATATAAAGCAACAGATGCCACAGTGACAGTGCACTTTTTCAACTATTAAACCCTGGCCAACAGAACCATCCTGACCTGACAACCTTCTAGCTTTGATCTACAAAATTGATGAAACAGCTGCAGTTGATTCAGAAACTGCAGATCTGCTGCAACTCTGTTCTTTTAAATCAGGGCTGAATTCTTTTCTGTTTACCACTGCCTTTTATTAAAGGAAATGTGTGGCTTTTGATTCATTTCTTGTACTGCACTGCAACTTTTACTACCTGAGTTTATGCATTCTATTTCTTTACTTTTATCTTATTTTTATATTTTTTATTATTTTTAACTCTTTAATAATGTCCTTTTGTAATGTGTTTCTTTTGCACTTCGTCTTAATGCCTCTAATGATTTATGTAAAGCACTTTGAATTACAATGAATATACAAATAAGCCAAGTATACTATACTAGCCAAGTATAACATGCTGAGCTTTGATAGTTTCTGTACTTTCTCCTCTGCTTGCCTGATTTACAAAGTGCTCCATGGCCTGGCCCCACCCCCGCTGAGCGGCTTCATTAAACTTAGGTCAAGCAGCCAGACTCGACTCACCAGAGCCGTCACTAGTAGGGACTGCGACGTCCCCTTTTGAAGAACATCCTTCAGCCAAAACGTTCTCTCAATTAAGGGTGAGGCAGTGTGGAACACACTACCCCCCTCTATTAGGGAATGTCCCACCATGCCCACCTTCAAGAGCCACCTGAAGGCATGGCTCAGATTCAACCAGTCCTGCAATCATTTCTAAACTGCATCCTTGTGGGTTTTGTGTGAATGCTTGCGAATGGATGAGAATGTTGTGGAGATGGATGACTGACAAATGAAAGGATGTAGTCTTTGACATAAATTGATATAGTTGAATGAATGATGTTTCAATGTATTTTAACCACTTGTACTGTATGTAACAGCAACCTGCCTATAGGACCTCAGATGGAAACTAGCCCCTGGGCTATAATCTGGTGTATTTACATGTTACACTGTTGTTGTACATGTTCATTAATATGCACTG
>OMKK01043471.1:0-13299 GCA_900302305.1 Polymixia japonica | reverse complement strand
AAAAAAAAAAAAAAAAAGCTTTTTTTTTTTTTTTTTGGGCCCATATCATTAAAACTAATAATTATGATTACAATATAATATCTAGCATGATTATATCACTATAACCATTTACTCTTCCAGGTCCATAAAGGCGTGCGGGGCATGGTGAGGGACAAGAGTGGGAAGCCCATTGTGGGCGCCATGATTGTGCTGAATGGGGGAGTGAGGGTCTTCACGGCAGAGGGCGGCTACTTCCACGCCCTGCTGGCTCCCGGCAACCACAACATCGAAGCTGTTGCCGACGGCTACCAGCAGCAACGCCAGGAGGTACGCGGTCGCGTGTTAACTTGTCCGTGCTCATTTGCTGTCAAACGGTTATGTACCTCTTCTGACAAAAAAAGTGGTTGCTGGTGGGGTAAAAGCAGGATGACACTAAAACCCATTCCGACCTTCAAATGGTGGGAGAAATGTGAGGCTTACAGGGTGCGGTTATGAGCCATGTTCCATTTGTGATAGAGAGCGGAAACAAACCGTGTAAATGTAGTCGTTTACGCTACACAGGTCTCATACTCATGATTCTTGATTCTTTTGTTAAACTGTACATGAAAGGAATTTTCACAACTAACTCTTATGGTCTAAACATTTTGATACCGATTCAAACTTTTGAAATATCAACGTGGCTGCTACTTCGGAAAGGGGAATCAAAAGTTGACAACTTGAACCGTCAAACATTAGTGCATGTAGCAGTGACACTTTACTGAACGTCTTTGGAAGTGTGGCACGGCGGCTCCCCATTAACATCCACCTCTATGTAGGGTGTGGAGCGGAGCACACAGAATCTCTCCTTCACCTCCACCTTTCCATTTGGCTGTTCTGTAAGCTGCAGTGTAGGATAGGCAAGCTCTTCAAATAGGTGCTCTTTGATGGCGCAACCCAGCTCCAGGCTGTAGGTTGTGCTCCCCCCGCAGGCAGGGAAGAGAAGTGGATCCACCACTGAATGATATGCATGTTGGTACTCTGGCACAGTGTAGCCATGGATTATCAGGGGTCCTGGCTGACTAGTCGGCCCGCTGACGGAGCCTTCTTCCTGGGCAGCGATGGACTCGGCACCGCGGGACGGATCGAGGTCTGGCAGAACGGCAGCGTTCCTTGTGTATCTATCGTCTAGGGGCTTGCGAGGGTCCTCTTCACCCTGCCCTGGCCCCAGGCCCAGATCGCACGTCGAGGCCAACATGTCGGCTCTCTCCTTAATACTCTCCCCGTATTTTTTAGGACATCGAATACTCCGCCGCAGGCCATAGGGACGCATCTCATATCTCTGGAAATTAAAGTATGAAAGTCATATCTGGAGTTTGTAGGTACCTATGTTTCACCTGCTTTTCATGAATTATTAAGATATTTTTAAAAAATGGAAAAAAAAAAAAATACAAGTGGTGCACTTACTGTTTGGCAACAATATCTCGGCTGTGTGGGGAAACGACACCACCATTTTTCAGTTACTTCTGAGACGGCATCTTTTGGAAACCTGGTTACTGAAGCTCCATTAACTTTAGTTTTCTACCTTGCTTCTACACTACACTTTACGCACTTACAATGAATAAGTGACAGAGGGCTTAGCCTCTTTACAGGCTACAGAGATACAACAAATGACAAAATGAAATTTAATTTTTGAATTTAGTTATTTTAGTCTACTTCTCAAAATAAGGAATTTCTAATTTCCAAGAGCTAGTCCTCAAATCCTTTCTCAGACAGACAAGTGAAACTGTTCCTGAACACATTAAGCAGTCACACCTGCAATCATTGAGGCTCATTAACCAGGTGATTGACAACAAAGCCTTGATAGGAAGCAGGGACATTGGTGTTTGGCATTTGTCTATTTAATGTGACTTCTTGGAGTAGTTTCAGTTACATGTCTATAAAAAAAACTTTATCCCAAAAGAGAATTCACATATTGCTATATGATGTTGAAAACCCTTCTTCATTTTGAATTTGTGACCATGAACAAAACTACCCAAAAGCTAGAAACAACAGAGCCAAGTCTCTACTGATTTCTCTGTCAAAGAGAAAAATCCTGTGATATTGACACTGAGTTTGTTTGACATTGTGGACAAAGTGACCGCAGGTATCCACACATTTTGTGATTCATAATTGGTAAAAACTGCAATGGAACAAAGCTCATGTAAAATCTTAAACACCCCATGATTCCTTCACATTTGCCTCCAATCTTTTGCTTGAAGAGCAGCTTCAGTTTCTTTTTGTAAATATTCAAGTATGATAGTTGGAATAACATGAATTCTGTTTTAAGATGGGTTTGCTTTAAGGCTTAAAGTTTTCAACTTTCTCTTGAAATGGCACTTAAACCTCCAATCTAGCTCTGAGCTCTGATTCTTTTCTCAAGCAGAGAGTTTATCCAAAATTGAACAGCGTTTCGTGAAAGATTGTTTTCAGCCTGTTCTCTACAGTGTTAACCATTTACATTGAGAGGCTCACGGCATCGCTGTTGTCTTTCCCAGGTGGTGGTGTCCTCCTATGAAGCTGCCAGCTCCATAATCATTGAGTTTGACATGGATAACAGCATCTTTGGGCTGCCCAGGGAGCTTGTGGTGGCCACTGCAGGTAACTGCCTGTATAAAATGACCTTTTGTAAAATGGGAGTTTGTGTTTTGTATATTACTGTATGTGTTTGCTTGAGGGTACTTATTTTGATCGATTAAAGGAACGAAAAGGAAGTTACGTGATGAATCATATCATCTTCACACTGAGAAGAAGTAGTCAACCTAATTATGTGGCGCTGTTATTTTGGAAGTACTGTAGTTTTGTGGGCCAATTTTGCTCAGTATCTGATTTGGCTCACAGTGATTCATTTACAGTCTTCCTCTGTCTCAACTGGAAACATCCGTGTTTATACTGTGTGTGTGTTCCATTTTCCGTCCTACAGCGGCCTCCATGACGGCGCTGGTGGTGACAGCATGCATCATCTGGTGTGTGTGCTCGGCCAAGTCCAACCGGCAGAAGGATGGCTTCCACCGGTTGCGCCAGCACCGCGATGATTACGAGGACGAGATCCGCCTCACCTCCATGGGATCCAAGAAGTCGCTGCTAGCCCATGAATTCCAGGACGAGAGCGAAAGTGACGAGGAGACGCTCTACGCCAACAAGCTCTGAGAACCAATGATGACTTGGCTTTGCCTGCACTGTTATTTCTTTTGTTGTTGTTTGTTAGGCTTTTTCTTTTTTTTCACCCCAGGCCAACAGGAACAGATTGAACTCTGGGCAATACTTTTGCCTTTCTCTATGACTGATACTTCAAATGTGATAAAGACTTTCTGCTATGCCAATACTGGAAGGACTGGGGAGACAGAGGAAGAGGGGTGGTCCAGAGTGGCTCTAATCCGTCCCATGTAACAGGCCTCTTTTTCCTTCCAAGCCGCCCGACACTGCTCTTTCATAGACCACTGACTATCCTGCCTGGCTAGGGGTCAAGCTGATCAGTCCAAATAAACTCTGGCTTATCTCTGTCCTGGATGTGTAATGAGGGCTGGTTGGAACTGGATAACCGCACACCCCCTCCACCACTGATATGTCATCACCCATACATTTCTTTGATACTACTTTAAACTAGTACAAATAGGTGAACTAGAACTGGATATCCTTGTCTCTTTTCAAAGTGATTTAAGCGTCCAAGCCTTTGAGAAAGAGAGTCCAACACTGTGCCTTGGCTTCTGTAGACTAGTACATGACTGCTTTGGGTAGCAGCAGCGTATTGAATAGGTTATACTTGGTCCATGTCATAATCAGATCCAGCCTATACTCAGGTGGTAGGAAAAGAGACGGCAGTAGACGAGTTTTGAGGCCTGCTGAATTCCAGTGGTACAATGTGTTTGGCCATTGAGGATTCTAGCCTGGTCTGCCTGGGTTTGTTTTTAGTTTTACACTTCCCTACTTAGTCAGCGTGGTGGCTAAAATCATACGGGGACAGGCTTTTTTTAAAAGTGTTGTCTGTGAGAATGTAATGTTACACAGCTTGAATGAAACTTTTCCCAGATAGACAGGCAGGCTGTCTATGCACAGTACTAAGTTGCACTAAATGGAAAGCAAGGATTGTTCTATATTATTGGCCAAGGCACTAGTTTGAAAGAAAGATGAATCTCTTTGTTTCATTTTTGAATGGAGAATGTATCATCATTTTCCTTTTTGACTTTAGAGCAGCTTTGCAAATGGATAGTTTTCTGTAGGTGGAAAAATGATTTACCTCCAACTTAATACGTGACTGATTGAACATATACTGAATATATGTATTTTTATACGTTCCTGCAATATCTAGTCTATACCCTATATTTGATTATGAATGTGCATTCCCACCAATGGCTAAATCTACAGAACGCAAGTTCAGACATTGATGCACAGAACAAAAACATAAATGCCCCTATGTGATATTAGCTAATGTTTTACACATACTGTTTCATCTGAACAAGTGTCAATGCTTTTTTCCCTAGCAAACAACACCTTGGACTTGAAAGGTTGTACCAACACCATCTGTCTGTTAATGATGTGATGGTGAGAGTTAAGTCAGGACAACACCTACCTGAAATGTTTTAAAAAGAGGGAGTCTTAAACTACCAAATCCAATGCATATTGCTATGCACAAATGTTGAAGTGATCCAAACCTAATCTCATGAATATGATTACTAAAAACATTTGCCTGTAATTTTTTTTTTTAATCTCCAGTGTGTCGTCAAAGCTTTTGAGAAGAGTTCTTTGAAGTTACGTTTGGGCCCTTTCACAGAATACAATTAGTAATTTGTGTAGCAAAGCCTGTTCATATGTGTATATAGAAAGACAGTTTTGTAATTTATTTTTCTTTGTTATACTCTATTTTCCGTGTGCGTGTGTTTGTGTGTATGTGCATATGTGCGTGCGTGCATACATTTTGAAAGTTAAGTGTGTGTGTTAGGGGGCTGGGGGTGTTAACTTTTTATATAAAATGGAATCAGTTGTAAATAGTGAGATGTTTGCCAATTGTGAATGAGAAAATAAGTGCAATTCAAGTTAACCATGAATATACACACAACAAAACATTTCATAACAAACCTTTGTATGTGCGCTCATTATAACAAGCTAACATGAACACAAACATATTACACATAAAATGAAATAAAAACACATGACAATGAAGTTCTTGTTTTGCTTTTATTGCATTGTATGACATTGCCAACAGATTTTGTGCCACTACTAGTAAATAGGTTACTAAGCAATGAACAACTCAATTGGTTGCCAAACTTAGATTTGCCATCCATTGGTGGAGGGAGAGGATTGGTGGAATAAGAATAGTTCATAGTTCATGTCCAATACAACCCCCCGCCACGGCGAGTCACCATTTAACATTATTTTTCTTTTTTTTTTTCTTTTTTTTTTTTTTACTGACACGTGACCCTCCAGAGGCTGCTGACGTCGTTGGACAACAAAAATGGCAGGAGTAGGAAGCAGCAACTATTGGGAAGGTGAGGTGGTACATTGGTTCAATAACTACTGTTATCATTGCACTGCCTGATAATATTGTTTGATAAAGCATTATTAGTGTTCACCAATAAAGCTGTCAGTTTCAGGGCAACAGGACGACCGGGCCTCGGCTGTCTCCACAGCTAGCGATAAGGCTTCGTTTCTTGTTAGCTAGGCAGCTTGCTAGCGTACTGTCTAAGTTCAGGTACAGAACTTGCTGCTTGCTTGCCTGTCTCCACCTTTAAGGCTGATAGCCCGCACAGCAGCTAGTCAGTTAGCTAAAAGTCCGAATATCTATACTATTAACGCTATATGTTAGTATTGCATTCAGTTGGTTAACAAACGATGTAACGCGAGTGAGACGCATTTTGACTCAGTTAACGTTGGATGGTTCACTCCTTTAATTAAATCACGGGCATTAGAATAGAAGATGGACGGTTAAGTAGATGACAACTTTCCACGTTAACCAATATAAACCACATATAGAGTCACTGGTTTACTATTATTGTTTTTTGCCTAGCTAGCTATTATATAATGTTATTCTTAAGGTAATTAATAGAAAATGTCATGACATGGTAACATAACAATAAATAAAGGCACATTTGGGATTGATAAGAAGCTCAAATTAAATGCTGTCAGGTGGCTAATTGTGTGTGTGTGTGTGTGTGTGTGTGTGTTGTAGATCTGCGAAAACAGGCCAGGCAATTGGAGAATGAGCTGGACCTCAAGCTGGTCTCCTTCAGTAAACTGTGCACCAGCTACAGCAGTTCCAGAGATGGACGTCGAGGAGACACGTAAGACCAGACACTTTCTTTCTCTTCTTCCTCCAGTGGCCGCTAACACAGTTATGAACACTATATATCTTTTATTTTTTTATTGCAAACCTGTTGTGTTTTCCAGAAATGAAGCCACTGCTTGCAAATTGAAATTAAATGATCAGACTTTAAGATGGTATAGACATTGAGATCTATACTTAACTATACTACAATCATATCCTGGAAAATGATAAAATGATTGGAAGCCTTGATGAACTACTGTCAGGTATATACAAAGGAGGATGCCTTGCGACAGCCAGTCATTTTGACAGCCATCTCTACTGATCAGTCCTTGAGTTGGACACTGACTGAACCCACACTAGTAAAGGAACACCCCAGTAATAAGGCACCTGTGGTTAAAGTTATATTAGTTGTTTGTGTGCGTGTCTCGGGATAAGTAGATGTACAAATTACCAACCATGTTATATGGTGATCAAGCACTCACCTGCAAGCTGGATTGTCAGTCCTTCTCTATGAATGATAACTTGATACATTTTTATATATTTCAAAAATAAAAACTCTACAATCTGCAGCTTTAAATCTTCCCATTTTCTTTTAATGTTTCTTCTTTTTCCCTGTTCTCTTTCAGGTCAGACACCACTCCCCTACTCAATAATTCTACCCAGGACAGGATGTTTGATACCATGTCAGTGGAGCTTGAACAGCTGCTTGCGAAAGTAAGACCCTTCTCAATTCTTCCTGTGAACAAAAAGACTGACACAAGAACAGTATTTGTTTTTTCCCTAGACTTTTTTTTATTAAGGAAACAAGCTGACCCATTTCAAGCTTCCTTTGCGTTGCATTGAAACTCGGGCATGCTTCATAATAACAACAAAGACAAGAGCCATAGCAACAACTCAGCTAGCATGCTTAAAAGTACAGAAGTATTTAATATGAAGAACAGATTTCATCTGAAGATGAGGTTTAATGTTTAATGGAATGCGAGATGTTCAATGGAATGCGTCAGCAAGTTGAACCATGTTTAGTGTGTGTTTGTGAATCCTTAGACTACACTACTGTGCCTTGTCTTGCATGCGTGTCATGTTGTGTCTGAGACTCCATGTGGGTCTCTTTATTATCTGCGGGACTTCCTTTTGGCCTTCCCATATCTTCACCTTCATGTCTTCCTCAGCTCACCGCAGTGAATGACAAGATGGCGGAGTACACCAGCACACCGGGCGCGGCTTCTCTCAATGCTGCTCTCATGCACACTCTCCAGAGACACAGAGACATCCTGCAGGTATGAAAAAAAAACTTGCCAAATAGAAGCAAAGAGCAGTGATTTGTATTATTTGAACCTGAGGGTTTTATTTGACATGGCCGGTAACTTTAGCCCTGTCAGAGCATGAAACATAGCACGTCACGTCACATGGGAAATTGTTTTCGGATCTGCTTAGAAAATGGAATTTTCTGCCAGAAATACTCGTAAATGTCTTAAATGGACATTTCGGCTTGATGCATTGTGGGAAGCCACTGTGCTGGGATGCATGCATCATCTTAAAAACTAATCATGTGGGCCTTTAGACAGTTAATGTATGGCATTTGATTCTCAAAAGTGCTAAGCTGGTTGTAAAACACATCAGTCTAGAATCTAGAGGGCTATGCCCTCTGAGCTTGTTTGGATTTGGGCTGGTCTGTAAGGATATGTTAGGGTCGAAAAGTGCTACACCAGGCAAACCTGTCTGGGCAGAAGAGAGAATTTGTCTTTTTGTCCAGTCATAGTCTAAGCCCTCCAAAAAGTTTGGTTACTAATACATAGTTGCAAATGCTAGGCCAACCTAGGCTTACATCTATGCTTGCCTGTCTTTTTTCCCCCTAGGACTACACTCACGAATTCCACAAAACTAAAGGAAACTTCTTAGCCATCCGGGAAAGGGAAGACTTACTTGGATCTGTCAGGAAAGACATTGAGTGAGTACTCATTCATACTGTTGATTAATTTGCTCATGTAGCCAATCTCTCTACTTGTAACAGAAAGAAGGGACTAGGGCATCTGAAGCTAAACATGGATATGAATGGTGTTGAGTTATGTATGTAGAGAAGTAGTGATCACTCCTTAAATGGTATTGAGAAGGTAAGTAGATGGAGCCCACACCACCTGTTATTGTCCTTGCTCACATGGGATTTTAGTGAGACCTCTCGTTTCCTTTTTTTAATGGAAGGTTGTCAGCAAGTGATGTATTTGTTTTTTTGACAATCGCTATAGTGAGACTGGGAATTAACTAGAGAGAGGTTGGCAAGTTGGTATAGCCAACCCAGTGTAGTTGGCATACTATAGAGCAATGAACCCAAGACCAACATCCGATGATTGTGTCCAAGCAAGAGCAAATTAAAAAATACTCCTGGTACAGTATGTTTGAGCAATAATATCATCACATTGTGTGTTCTAGTTTTACACCAGTAGCTCTGGGGAGATGAAAACTGCTAATGACATAAGCATTGTTCTTGTGAGTTAAATACACATTAATCCCACCCACTGGCAACCATTTCCCATAGGACAGTTGAACTGTGACCCCGCTCTGGCATCAGTCTTTAAAAGAAATGCTGTAGACCATTAAAACTGAGAAGATTCATGGCCTCTTTGGCCTTCTGTTCAGAGAGTGGTCTCTCCTCAGATTTGCTCAGTTGTGAGTGAGTGTATTGAAATGAGATGCGGGGCTCCCTTTCGACCATGACTCTTGTTGGTTTTTTAATGGCTTATTGATTTCTGAGACACAGCATTGAGCATAAGGAAGACCGCTGCAGTCTTCCTATTGATCTCTCTCTCTCCACCCTTCTAGCATGCAGATAGCCTGCCACTGCCCCAACAGTCATACATGCACTCATCTATAGATTTCCCAATCACCCTTCATCATAAGTCCTCCAAATTAACCTCTCGTAGCGTAAGATTGAATATATAACACTGCCTGTGGAGAAGGGACTTTGACGTCACACAACACTGTCTAAAGGGGGGTGTTGTTTTCAATACAGTCGCTTAGCCCTTTTACAATGAAATAATGTGATTACTAATAGAGTAACTTGAATATAGTCATGATATAAGGGATTTTCAGCAGTTCAGTAACAGTTGTACAGGAAGTCAACTCTCATGAAGATGATTTTGGCCTTAGAGCTCCACATGGCCTCACTGATTTATTACAGTCTGACAAAACAAAAACCCCAAAATAAATAAAAGAGAAAAAGAAGAATATATGTGAACCATTTCTTTGAGCAGCCACTGAAATTTTGGACTAGTAAAAGAATCAATTATTGTTGTCATTTATGAACTTAGGTTAGGTCAGCAAAATGTTTTACATACATTTTACTTAGTTATACGTATGTGCTTCCACAGACATTAATCATTATGAGTGCTAATGAATGATTAGCAATATGTACCCCTCTGTAATATGTAACTCCCTGATGTCCTTATACCTGCTTTGTAGCATCACGGCCCTGTACATATTCAAAAATTATAATGAATTTTCTGGAGATCAAAGCAAAAAGGTCACAGCTTTTTTTTGCATGCTTGAAACATTAAGCTCACATTTCAAATGAAAGACAAAAACACTACCCAATAAAAATACATGTTGGAAGTTTACAACTCAAACCTGTAAGTTACATTTGTTTATGTGCTGCTGGTGTCTGCTGCTGTGGAAGCTGATTGCAGCTTGGAGGGCCGCCACTTGCCCTTCACTGGTCTAGGGGAAAGGCTGTCTTGTAGACTTCTTTGGCGCTCCACTTGCCTTTTGGCTGGCCTGCGTTGTCAGCTCAGGCTACCCTGTTGTGGTGCCACTCAATTGGAGAATGGACATCCGGTCAGTCAGGCAGAAAGCTGTTTGGATGAAGCTCAAGGCGATAGAAATTGCCTTGGCAGCCACTGGTCTATCTTCTTCCTTATTACCACTTTGTCACTCTGACGGTGTTTCTGATGCAACTCAGCTCTTCAAGTCTCAAGTTATTGATGTAATTGCACTTGCCTTTGGCTGGATTGAGAATCCGCTGCACAAGGTAATTTCTTTCGCTGTACGTAACTAGATATATGGAGGCGCCAAATGAGATGACAGTGATCAACCCAGAAGATTGACCATTGTTCTTTGAGTCTGCAGCTCCAGGATTCCTTGCTTAAGTGTATTTTGGCTAAGGGCCTCTGTTTGTTTAGGGCCTTTTGTTGAGGCCACACTTGTGAACAAAGTCCATTACTGACCTGATCTGATCCTAAACAAATCACATGCAGAAACTATAATATATAGTGATGGTTAATTCACAGGCTGGGACCTCATTTATAAAAGTGTCTTGAACATCATGATTAACTAGCAAGTTTTGTAAATGGTCGTAAGCATTATTTATAAATTGGGCTGCGCTCAACTAAGTCATTTAAGTTAGTTTTATGTACCATATGTCTAAAAATCACAAATGACCTCCGATTTGAACGCATGTGAATGAGCTTTGCAATTTGGTCCTGTGATTGCAATTTCATTCAAGCGTCATGTCCTATAAATAGGCTTGGTTGAGCAAGTTCTGAATAAAACTAATTTTGTGGACATTGAAACCATGAATATTATTATAGACCACTTTGTCTAAACTATAATAATGAACAATTCAGTGCCCACACAGTCCGCAGTGAAGGTTCGCATGCAGCACACTCCTCTCTCAAGTCTGCATTACCAGCAGTTAATGTGCATAAGTCAAGTACGTGTACAACCATTTCCACGTCAGATTCCAGGTCAAATGCAATTCCATAAATAACTGCTGGAACCTAATTTTCTATACATGCCAAAAGGGAAGATCAAATTTGATTGTGAGGCCATTCTATCATTCTAATCAGCCACTGGTGTTTTCCATTCAATTATGCAGAATCCCTTTTTGCAGTATTTCCCATAAGATTCCAAGCATTAAGCATTCCTAGAGGTACCCAATTTAAAGTTTTATCAATTTGCCACTGAACTATTGTTGTTCAATACCAATTTCTCAACGCACAAACACTGCAATTCAGTAATCCATTTTTATTTATATATCAATAGTAATGGTAACATCCTAAGATGGTAGCACTACATGCAGTAGTTTCCCTAGTCTGAGACAACATCTCATTAAATCAGATTGCTAAGAAACTCTCACTGACCCCACTAATAGACTCAGTGCTGGTGAATTTGAATCTGCGTAGAAACAAGCCGGTGTTGTTGACCCTGCACTCCGTCTAACAATGACTAATGAGCCAGGGGCAGCTAACAGGGGAACTGCCTGAGCTCACAGGTGAGGGAATTACCACTGCACAGCGCTGGGGATGTTGAGTCATTTGCTTAACATCTTACCATTTATTTTACAAACCATTTTTCCTCCTCCTTGACCTTTGCCTGGGAGCAAAAGGAAAGTAAAAAGGTAGACTGTATCAAAATATGAAAGCAACTATGGCTGGGTGATATAGCTGAAAAATGTATCACGATAAAATGCTTTATTTCAGTAATTATTGGTCATTTTTAGTGATCTAAAGACGTTGTGATCTAAAGTTTTAATTTAGCCACCTTACTTTGAATTTAACCACTTTATTTATTTCCTCACCGTCTGCACTCATTTTCTCACTCCACACTGTTTCTGTTGTTGTGTCACATGTCAATGGTGCAACCGAACAATACACCTGTTAAATGATTGGCTGTTTGCATGTCACTCGTAGCATGCTCCAGGGATATGATAGGTTCATGGGCCAGGGAGGGAGCACGCTTGGGGTTTGTTCATGCATTTGATGCTGTTGATGAAATGTCTATCACGGTACATATAGCTATTGTTTTATCACCCAGGCCTAAAAGCAGCCATTCCTCCAACAGTTGGCTAGAGGGTCTCCTTATTTGTTAAGGTTTGATCTGTTGCTCCATTTCCACTGTAAACCAGCTTGTGGCCAGCCTGTAAACCATATCTTCTCTTCAGTGCGACAGTGAGACAAAGGAACAACAAATTGATATGTGACACCTTTTAGTTTTGGCAGCTGAGATTAGGAATGACATAATATTACAAATTAAATGTTATCATTGACTTGACACTAACATGCAGGCCTAGCATTCATTCTTTGTTGGAGCATTGTATCTGGAGCATAGACTAACCAGCAGCCAATTTCTGACCACTGTTGTGCATGCCTTAATGTGGGGTAAAAGTGTGCTCAATATTTTTCTCTTTGGCAATTTAATGTTAGCAATGTTGACCTTCAGTTGGGCTTGTTTTGGGTTTGGGTAGCAAAATATTGGGATCTGGCCGGGCTCAAATATTCTGGCCTGTTTCAAGCCTTAGAAGGTGCCCATGGTGCAATGAAGGAAATGTCTGCTGCAGATGAGGCTTTTCTCCCTCCTGGCCGGTAGAGGGCAGTAGAGGTCTCTGGCATGGCGTACCCCCAGGCCAGGGAGCTAGTCATTCTGGTTTTACAACTCAGACTCCATCCCCTCTCCTTACATTCACAATCCACCACAAGAAACTGCACAAATCATTTCCCGTTTCTGCAAGCACCTAAATCAACAGCATTTTTAGCCCCCTGCATGCTCTCCAAGTCCGCTATTTCCAAGACAAACACTTCCCCAGTGTAGCTGCCCCATTCACTACACCATAAAGCGGCGCTGAGCTGAGGCCTGCTGCTCCCACCATATCTCCTTTTGACTCTAAATGTCAGCAGCACAGATGACAGCTAGTGTGTGATTTACATTGGTGCCCTTTTAAAAAGCCTCGCTAGGATGATGAAACTGTCTGTCTCCCCTGTCTGTCAGTGCCAGCAACACTTAGTCCCTCCAAGGCAGTAGCGCTGCTGGCTAGTCGGCTAGCTTGGCCTCAAAGCAACCACTGGGGAGAGTCTTGTGTGTGAATTGACAGTAGTATTAACATTCCGAGGTTGGTTTGATGCGATACTGGCGGAGAAGTAGGCACTGTTGTTCTTTGGTTGTGTAAGGTTGACTGGGTGGTGTTGGTGGTTGATGCCATTTCAGTGATTCTTTGTCTTTTTTTTTGCCTTTCTCTTCCTGTTCCTGTCTCACAGGAGGGTGGGGTTGTGTTAAAT
>OMKK01043470.1:0-10352 GCA_900302305.1 Polymixia japonica | reverse complement strand
CCCGCCCCGGTAGGCTGCGTTGGGGATGCAGTGGGTTGCAAAACATCGCCGAATGTAAGGTCTAATTCCAACAGACCGCTACTGCTGCACGAATTGCAGAGAGAGAGATAGTCCCACACAGGCAGTTGCCCTTGGCAAAGCTACGCCGAACCACAACAAACAAAAGCATTTGGACTGTGGACTGCACTGTCCACCACGCCCTGACAATATGTTTTCAGAGGGAGAGACAGCGAGGGAAGCGAGGGCCTGTTACTGATAGGACCCCAGATCAAAGCCCTTTCCCGTCGTCGGAGACCACAGAGAACCTGAGGGACAGATGAAAGACCGGCCAGCGGACTGCGGGAGAGACGAAGGACGGAACGATCCCTGCGTGGCGTTTTACCATACAGCGCAGAATTGCGGAAGCCGAGCCGAGCCGAGCCGAGCCGAGCCGAGCCGAGCCGTGTCTGCAGGGGAAGTCAGGATGAGACAGCCTGGGCCAGTCTGTCCACATGATAAGCGGTGGAGCGATAGGCTAACAGCCAGCCGTCTCTATTCTTCAGAAAACAACCAGTCGGCATGTTTACTCAGTCTGTTTACTCATCCCCGGGAAATGAATTGATTCCACAGAAGCAGAGAAAAGTTATTCTGGTAAACAGGCGGGAAGGTTCTTCTAAATAGCAACTCTGCAAAATTTAGAAATAAAAAGAAGACAGTTAAAGGTAACCAAGTATTCGGAGATTGAATGTAGAGATTTGGCACCAGCCGTGGAAAAAGCCTTTTGACTACGATCCTCATACCACATTCAGTAGCCTTCAATCTGGCTGATGAAGATCATTCCCGAACAGCCTGGCATGAGAATTACTAAACATGTAAAATTGCTGTTAAATCTCGCGAGTGAAAAAAATAAAATACCGTCGGCTCCGTCTATGCTGTAACCACAAAGATAATCTCACACAGATAAACAGGCACACAGACGAGGCCAAAGAAAGCTCAGATGACAGAACAAGTGATGTAGTGTTGCACTACGCATGTGCACTATTAAAAAAAACCCAATATCTCGTTTTTCACCTTTATCTGATGTGGAATGTTTGCCAACAAAGACTGACTGATATGTCTCTTCCTTGTCATTCTCATGCCTGTTTTCATTGAAGATCATTACAGCAATTGGACCATTAGAGAAATGTGCACCAGGTGTGATGGCACTCGCCCTCACTTATGACTGTGTCTCATAACAACCTTTCCATCCCTGGCAGCGTTCTCCTTGTTGTGGTCCTTAAGGACGGCCGAGCTACATCCACTTAACAGATGAAGTTGGTAAATCAGAGTTGAGGTCCTACACCAGACAGTAGCTCCCCACAGCCAGTGCAGACGCATACTGTAGGTTGAGGCTGTTTACAGTCATGCACTCTGGACATCCTGTTGGGCTGGGATGCATACCTGTGGCCCATCTGGCCTCATATCTTGGTAGTTTGTAGTTGTTCCATCTCTTAATTATCCTTGTTTTTCATCTGTTTTGTGTCTCTTGTTTCCTGTTTTCGTAAATGCAGTCTATAAATGAACTTGACATGACGTGTACTAGCATAGCAATGGGTTTAATCAATTCCTCATTCAATACCTAAAATGATATAGAATCCAGTCTGGCCTTACCTTACCCACCATCCCTAAATAAAGACCTAATTATTTTGTTTTGTGCCATCAATCAGTTTTTAAGAGAAAAGTCACTTTTAACAAATGGTGAACACTAACTTTCTACCTCTGCAAATCTGCCAGTCACACCTGTCAGGAAGCAACAACATCCTAGTTCTTCCTCATACGCGACACATTTTTAACATTATAGATTTGTTTTTTAAAATAATAACACAAGCTCTATTTGGCACTCTCATGTTGTCCTTAAAATACCTCTTGACTTACGACTTTTAATTTCATTTTTCTTTGCCAGGTTCCTGTCACAATGTGGGGAAAGGCCTTAGTATTGGCTCTTCAACTGAATGAAAAACAGCATGTTAGCATTTTAACCATTCCTTATTCAAAGTAGCCTCAAACTATGTTAGCTTGAAGCCAGTAGCACCCAACGGTTTCACGCTATGCTAACAATGCCAACAAGCCATTCCTAAGGTAGAAGGAGGATAAATCTAACAACCGCCCCCAACTGTAATGCGACAAACAGCTCATGAAAATAAATAAAAGTTGACAAATCCCTTTTAGAAAAGGTATCCATTTAAGTGCAGCTGCCATTCTGTGAATCTGTAGTTTAAGCAGACCCAGTGCTGGAGATTCTCACAGAAACCTGTACAGAGAGAAGGGCTAGAGGAGTCTGGACTAAAGGACCTTAAATTGAGACTAGAATTAGTATGAGAGGGATGAATAGGAGAGAAGGTTTGAACCTGCTAGGACATAGGAACGTCTGTGAGGTTGCAGAGGTGACTAGAGTTAGAACATTCAAAGGCTTGTATGAAGAGCCTGCTTCTCTATCCTCTAGGCCACGCCAACCAGAGCTGTGATTAGAGCAGTGGTATTGAGGGCCCTCAACGGGGCCTCCGACTGAAGGTGTGTTAATGAGTGAAATCAGCTGGTGTATTGGAATGGAATGAAAACCTGCATACTCTTGGCCCTCAACGGCACATGAATGGAGACCACAGGAGTCTTGGCTACAGGCTATGAAGTGATTCAATCGACTCAATGTGGGCCGTAAAACCATTTCTTTCTGAGGTAGTTTGCGATCGAAAGGCAATGAAACTGGCTTGCTCGCTCCAGTTGTTTTTTCAGAAAAATAAATAAATAGATACTCGCCGAATAGAAGCAAAGGGCCGTGACGTGGGTTATTTGAATTTGATGGTTTTATTTGACATGGGCAGTAACTTTACAGCTGTCTGTCTAGGCGAGCCACGTCAGAGCAGGAAACATCGTACGTCGCGTCATGTGGGAAATCCTTTTTTGGCTCCACTTAGAAAATTGAATTTTCCGCCCAAAATGCTCGTAAAATGACTCAAATGGAGGTTTTCAGACTTGATTCGTTGTGGGAAGGCATTGTGCAGCGCTGGGACGCGCGTATCGGCTCAAACAACGTCAAAATCAATCACGTTGGCCTTTAAGCGTAGAAGTACCCTGGTCTTGGGCTGGTTATCAGACAGGTGCGTAGTAAGAGGAAGTGTTTGTGTCACGTCCTGCTGCAGAGGCTCCGGCCGACACGGTGGACCGTCTAGACCTCGGGGTCCACATTCATAAAGGAGGCTGTGTTTTAATAGCAGCACTGATATGGGCAGCAGAGCGACATGTAAGCCCGGGATGAAGGTAATATTAAGTTCATATCATGAGTTGCATCCAAAATGAGATATTCACCATTTGAAAAAAAAAATTTGTATAAAATGATTGACTGTGAAAAACTAATATGCAATTTGTGGTATCAGACTGGGTCCTTTAGAGATTATATGATTAACTTCAGGTGATATTGTTTCCCCCAAAAGCATTTATAACTAACTAAAATGTATCATTAAATAGATACTTTTCATAAGGACAACTCATTGATTGGTATGACTACAAAACATTTATAAGAACCATTATAAATCATTTGACAAATTACTTGAAGCACCGAAAATTTCACCCCATTCTTATTCACCGTTATTCGGACAGCCATGTAATCCCTACTGTCCCTATGACAACAAAGATCCGCCTCAAGGTTGCAGTCAAACATAAAACTCTGTATACATAAACTCCTATATGTGCAAAACTAAAATAAACAAACAAACAACCACAGACCGTGAAAAAAAGAACCAAGTACAACAGGAAGTAAACAGTGCTGTGAGCCTGGAGCCGACGCTCCATTACGACAACACAGTCTCTCACTGAGAACGAAGGGCATTCTAATCCTCCTGGTCTGCGCCTATTGACCTATAAATCACAAAAAAAGAAACAGGAAAAAATAAACACTTGGAGCACAACGTTGAATCCCACTAACAATGCTGAAGTGTCTCACAGCCTGTACTGCTGTCTTTCCAAACATGCCTGTTTAACACACCAGCGGTTCTGGTTCCAATTAGTTTAAATGCTACATCCAAAGACAGCCGGCGGAGAAGCTCTGCTATACTCCTTTAATTGATGGTTGTGCTACTATCCTATTTCATAGCAGAGTTCCTGCAAGGAAACTTGAAAAACACTTCATTAGCATGTAAAGCTGCTCTTTAATTATTCCACCGTGTTCGTTGTGGGTTTACTAGTTACACAGGACAGCTATTTTGAGATAATTGATTTCACTGAACAATTCACCAGTTGCTAAACTTTTGTGATATTGAAGCTAATGGAGTCGAACCTGGAATGAATGGAGGCTGAAAATGTGTAACTTTCTTTTTCTGGTCACGTTGGAGGAGAACGGTTTTCAAATTCCCCCTTCAGTTTCCCTATAAAGGTTAATTAGCATGGTCAGCATGCATCACTGAAACTAGGTCAAACCTTTTACCAAGCTGTTCACCTTGCTTATGGTGATGAACCATAACTAAGCTAACAAACTATTTTTGCAGAAAAGGTAGAGACTCCAAAATTTCAAACGTTAACGTATATCTGTTACTCTCATGGTCAATACTAGAGACAAAGTTAACATCTCAATCATACCTGATCAAAGGTATTGCTCTCTGAATGGAAGTTCATTCTAACCAGGTTAGTTTGCATTCTGCTGCAGCTGCATTCCGCTGCGATCCAAGTGTTGCATGTGTTTGGTTTATTCTACTCCTAAAATGATTATGCACGTGTAAATGAAACCGAATGCTATTTTACCTTTTATTTTATTCTGATTGCGCTCTCTGGGGTCTTCTTGCAATGAAAACATTTCATTCTTTAATAAAAGTTGTGATTAAAATTCCTGTTGCAATTGATAACCGTGTCTAATACGTTTCATCTCAACAGGTTTCAGGAGCACTCAGGAGCCGTGGTTACACGTTTCATGTGATCTTGGTCATCGGAGTCTGCTAATTTGAACGCAACTAGGTGCACCTACACTTGACAGTTAAATGCGAGCTCTTTGGACGGACATGTGTTTGGATTTCCTGTTCCCGCATAGTATTTAAATAACCATTTAATAGTATAAAAACAATCTGGAGGAAAATAGGCGTGATTTGACGATGTGTACCCACTACTCAGAGTTCCGAACTGAAAGTGAGCACGTCCACCGCGCGAAGCGGCCCGGCTGATCCGAACACAATGCGAACACAAAGCGACCTCTGTGCGACCTCTAGACCTGTCACTTAGCGCAGCCTGGCGCATTGAAGCGACAGGTGTCACCGCGGTCGAGGTGGCAGCAGCAGGCGTGTGACCAGAAGGTTGACGGTTCAAATCACAGGACCAGCAGGGAAAAGCTATAGAGGGAGAAAGATTTCTCTCCCCACCCTCAAGAACTATCATCAGGTTGCCGCTGAGCAAGGCATTAAACCCACAACATTGGTTGTTCCCAGGTGTGAATGTGAAGCAGGGCAGCGCTGAAAAAAGCTAAGCTAGAAACAGAGGACGCGTCCGTTTAGGGAGGTTGTCCATGTGTTTTTACAGGAATACAATAGCCGGCAGAGATGAAACGCAGACCCAAGGTCAGGGGCTTAAGGGCAGGGGAGAGGAAGTGCACACACAGTCTCAACATAGGATGTGGTTCGCTCTTCTTCTCCTATTTCCTGAGGTAAGAGACAAGAGAGACAGCGAGAAGGTAGAGTAAAATAATACCTTTGACTGCACAACATGCTGTGTTCTCGGAGGTCCGACCACAGAGGGCCAACAAAGAGGAACTGAATCTCCTTTGCAGAGTGTTTACAACAATCAAGTGACTGACAACAGCAATACCTGCGAAAGCTGACGGAAGCAACTTTTTCATCCGATTGCATAGTGTGGTGCGTTTATATGGTTTATAAAAGGTTATAAAATATAAAATGTTAGGCTATAATATGCTTTATGTGATACACCCTTGAGTCATTGTCAGTAATCTAAAAATTGTAGGCCAAGTTCTGACAAATCAGTAAACGGCAGCATGACTGTTTTATTATCACTCATGGATTCGACATACAACTTACCCGAGTCTGGTTCAGTCCCAGGAAGCCCAACAAATCATAATCTATGGGACAGTGCAAGTTTAGATTAACACTAGAACTCAAATCGCAGTCTTAATTTCATACTCTAATCTTGGCCTTCTCATTAATCCATCCAAGTGCAGAGGACCAAAACCCAAAAGGTATCATAAGAAGAGTGATTTCCTACGCGACAGAGCAGGCATATATAAGTGTATCTCAACATTAAACAAATCCGGTTAATGACAACAGAGCGAGGCCCTGAAAGCTCCTCACCTCAGGAGTACCATCGATGTGACCAGACACTAAAATGGAAAAGGGTATTTTGCTTTCAGTGACAGTGCTCTTTTGTTATCCTATTCAAAGCATATATAGAGGGGGAAATAAAGACTGGGCAAATATTTTGATACTGGTCAGTCAGTCAGAGGTAACTGAAAGATTTAGTCTTAAATGGCACGGCACAATTTCCACTGCAACTGGGAAGTCTGAATGCCTGCTTTCACAACCGCTCCCATCTCTGTCATTTAAAAAAAAAAAATTTTTTTATTTACAATTATCTAATCTTCAGATCATCCAACAGCGCTGTCAAAATGCAGCAGTTCACTTTTCCGTGTCAAGCGCGTGCACAAATGTCTAAATGTATGAACAGACATAAAGCCACAAAGCTGCACGTCAGAGCTGTCCATATTCACCGCTCAACTACACAACGTTGTAGGTTTCAATAACACAACCATCTTAAGCATGAAAAAGGTGCAGAATGTAACTCCGCGTAACACAAAGACCCTACAGAAAGCCAACGCAGCCTCCAAACGCAGAACACGACAGCAACAACGTGCGTTGAGAAGCCTGCAGCCAGACGTGAGCGGAGTTGTGGACTCAGCAGTGTCATCCTCCGTGAGATTTAACCCTTGAACCGGAGAGCGCACCATGTGTAATGGAGGATTCCATTTGCAGCTGAGGAGTCAGAAGGGCTCCGACAGGGGGAGGGGGCTCAAATAGGAGTCCCTCTTCCTGACAGCCGAGCGCAGGGGTGGGGGAGGGTTAAGAAGCATGAAGCCCTCTTCCTGAGTCTGCAGCAGTGGGCATAACATGATGGATCCCTCCCCTCCCCTGTGCTCCTATGAATCACATTCAGCGCTGGAGGTGGACGCTTTTATCCAGAGTGACTTATACAGTAAGTGCAAACAGTTTAATAAACCCGTGCGGACAGGTCACTAAGCAGAAAGCTGTCTGAGAGAACATACCTTGTGTATCAGGTTAAACCCGCACTACTTCAGAGCCGCAGTCTTCTGCCTTTTACAGAAAGTCTGTTCTGACGGAAAGGGAACAGGCAAGGTAAGCCAATCTCGTTTCCTAGGTTAAATTGACTCTTCACTGTTGATCCAAACAACAAGCACTTGTACTCGGTCCAACACACACTCATATAATTATCCCTCCCCTTGTGAAATGGAAAAAAGAAAACACCACCACCCTCTTCTCTGATTGGTGATAAGTTGTTGTGCAAACTGCAAATGATAAATCTGGAAACAGGTTTTTCAGGAAAGAAGATTTAAGTGTTGGCACAGGCCTAACGACAACAGGCCATAAGCTTACCTTGTTGCCAAAAGTTTAAAAAACAGACGTTTAAGCCCTACCTGTGTATTGTATGAAACCAAAGACATGAAACAAGTAGGCTTAATCCATTTTTGTTTAACCTCCAATGGCAAAGTAGGCTACATCAAAAGATAACACAATCCAATGTCAGGCCTATACTGTCAATGTCCATTAAAGCCATGAAGAATTAGCCTGTTAGCCTACGCCTAATGACTGTCCAAACAAATAATTACCATCCTGCTATTCTATCCAAAAGTGTGATTTTAGCCCAAAAGAAACTGATTTAGCACTTATCCCATAGGCTCCATGCAACCATCGCCCCCAGTCTCCAAAGAGTGGCAAATCAACAAGGCCTCCCAGCAACATATTTGCCCAGCTACAGGCACACATGGTTTCAGTTAGGGTTCTGCACCTATAAACAGTTGGCCATGGCAGCTTATTGGTCAGGAAGTGCAATGTTGACTGCAAGTCAAGACAGGCACAAGCTGCTAATGAATGATACACACACTACACCCTCACCTACAACAACACAGTTTAGACTGGAGGTGTTTAGAGGCCAATAGAGAGGTGATTCTGAACTCTTAAAAGACGCTGATAACTCAACCCTCTCAAAGCAGCCAACCAAGAAACCGGTCATTCAAAGTCTGCTAGGAACTGAGAGCAGAAAAAGATGCCAGTGACATAAATATCACAATCACACATCATGTATTTTGACTGTGTGATGTTTAATTCAATCAGGGCATGAATCTTCCTCTTGTGTGAACTAGCCAAAGTGATAACTAGATTCTAGATTTGATTCCTTATCCACTAAAGTAGTTGGAGAATACTAAAGACTGCTTGTACACATGTTGGTTGCCTGCCAAGTTGGCTGGTGGAGTTGACAGACCTGCCAGGCACCATCAAGATTTTGCATCATTTGGCTAGTGGCTAATATTAATTTCAAACCCAGATTAACTGTTACAACAGGAAGAACACAGTCTCAATAAAAGCAGAGGGGATTTCACTGAGCCAACTAGAGCACTAAGAATGGTAAAGAACTACCATTAATAATCCCAAATAGTATGTTTACGTTACCAGTACATTACCAAAACAGGACAAGCATGTTACATTATGTAGCAGTTAGCTTGATCAAATATTCGTTGGTCTTTATTTAAAGACACGTGACAGGTGGAGGGAAAGTGAGTGCAATATCTGAAAGAATCCAGGAACAGACTCTAAATCACTCAAAATGTTTCTTTAAAAGGCACATTACAACACACGTATTCTGTTTATGTTTTGCAATCATCTGAGTCTTGCCTTACAAACCAATGCACAGCTTTTAAAAATAGAAGTAATGTTTCAACACATGCCTGCAAGTTCACCTCAAAAAAAAAATCGACATAACAAACAGCATGAGAATTTAGGTCACACGGTGTTAAACTTTCTCCAACCAGAACAAAGTGTCTAGCTGTCATTCTGAATCAGAAAGCCAGCAATGTGTCAGTCCCACTCCCACATCCACTTCAATCAGAACTGTCACAAGTCAATATATCTACATGGATGTGCGACATGTTTGATTTGTAGTTAGCCAACATATATCGATAGATCGCCTTAATTATACAACTGTTTGAGATAAATCCAATAGTACAGTAGACTCTTGAACGCGTCTTTACTGTAGATGCAGTTGTACAAGTTCCTCCAGTCAGCGTCGAGGCCTGGGAGGGCCTATTTACATCACTACGGACAGGATAGTCTAGATAGCAGAGCTCGTAACAAGGCGTTAACTACACGTATAACACATTAATTGATGTCAAACAAGCGGTATACAAACAACTGCACCAAAATGGTTACTTATCGGAAACGTCACTAAAAGTGATTCAGTGTTGCCAGCGAAATGCTACAGATAGTTTAGCAACCGGGACAAAACAACTGGTCAGAATGTAACCAATAACTTAACGCTATTGTCTATTACACAACAAAACACTTGTTACGGAGCGTCGAGAGTCGCTACAATGTAACAATTTCCCTTTTATCTCACAATTCCATCCACGACTTCACACGGAATGCTGAGTGGAAAATAAAAGTCTACACGGGCTACAAAACATGGAGCACACGTCATGTTAAACCAGAAAAACCCACGACTGAGAAACGCAGAATGAACAGAAACCCCACATTAACCGAGAGGTTCTCGAACGCGTCGCGATAGAAACAAGAGAATTAAATAAACTTCACACAAAAGCGAAAACATCTCGCCAACAACCCGCCGCCCGGTCGCTGCAGACCAAACGTTTTTTTTCCAACACTCGAAAAAGCCGACAACAAAGTTTTTCTCCGTTTTCTTTCAGACACTCCGAGAGAGAGAGAGAGAGAGAGAGAGAGAGAGAGAACACGGAGGAAAACACACGGGGCCTCGTCCAACACGTTAAGCGACGACTTTCCCCCCCAGTTTGAACCGAGGTTCTTCATCCTCCCGGGGCCCCAGTTTGTTAAACCTACCGTCTCCGCCGCCTCTCCCCGGGCCGCCTTCCACACCCGAGACCGCCGCAGAGTCTCCGCAGAGCGGCCGTGGTGCTGAAAGAAAAGCGGAGCGGGATCAACTAAAGCAGCACCGCGGAGACGGAGCTTCAACCAGCAGCCTGAGGCCCGGGCCTTCTCTGTCCTCGACCGGGGGGTGGTGGTGCTGCTGGCGGCGGGGTGGTGGTGCTGCTGGCGGCGGGGTGGTGGTGCTGCTGGCGGCGGGGTGGTGGTGCTGCTGGCGGC
>OMKK01043467.1:14790-29210 GCA_900302305.1 Polymixia japonica | reverse complement strand
GAACCTCATCTCATAGAGTTATGGAACCTCATCTTATAGAGATATGGAACCTCATCTTATAGAGATATGGAACCTCATCTTATAGAGATATGGAACCTCATCTTATAGAGATATGGAACCTCATCTTATAGAGATATGGAACCTCATCTTATAGAGATATGGAACCTCATCTTATAGAGATATGGAACTTCATCTTATAGAGATATGGAACTTCATTTTATAGAGATATGGAACCTCATCTTATAGAGATATGGAACCTCATCTCATAGAGATATGGAACCTCATCTCAGAGATATGGAACCTCATCTTATAGAGATATGGAACCTCATCTTATAGAGATATGGAACCTCATCTCATAGAGATATGGAACCTCATCTCAAGAGATATGGAACCTCATCTTATAGAGATATGGAACCTCATCTTATAGAGATATGGACCTCATCTTATAGAGATATGGAAAGGTCATATGTGGTGTTGAGTGAAATGGGCTGAGAATCATCCGTCACATCTTCCCAGCTCGAGGTGTCAGCAAGGCTGTGATGATACTGGCTCGCTGCTGGAGAGATCAGTAATCTGTCACCTCTACTGCATGTCCAAACACTAATCTAATGCCCAGTGAAGCACTAGGCAGATATACATTGCCCCACTTTCCAGTAAGTTCTTTTTGCCTTTGACTGTGTCCAATTATGTGTGGTCATTTGAACTTTTTTTATTCAAAGCTGCTCAAAAAATAAGTTTATTTAATAAGTTAATACTGTCTGGCTTCATAACAGGGCATTGAAACTGATATGGTAATGGCGAATAAATCCTGGCATTGTTTTGCACCGAGAAGGAGCAAAACAAATATCTTCTTCAAATAACGAACTCCATACTAATCTTTTGATCTTTATATTCCATGCATGAGTCTACCCTCAGTCTTCAAGGCAGCGCTGGCTGTGGAAAGCAAACCGTCTGTTCGACTCTTGTCTCCAACTTGGCCCTCATTTTTTAGTCATTAACTCACATGAACATCCCATCTGTCCTGCTTTCATGCTTCCCTTTTCATCAGCACTACCCTAGTACTTTATTCCGTGTATCAGCCAAGTGTGTGGGGATTTCCTAGGTTTTTTGGAAAGGACAAGAGAGCTCCCCGAGTGGCTGTGACAGACTAATTCGAGGTACAATTAAGTCTCTGTTACACTCACTTGATACTTTGTTTCTATTGGCGTGAATAATTTAGCCCGCATTTTCTATTCCATCTGGACTCACAATGAAGGTGCACGCTCCATACAGTTGCCTTTCCTCTACTGTTTACTTGCTTCCAGACATTACTTTGTTGTTCAGGATGCTTCTCTGCCAGCCGGGAATACCATCAGAATTTAATTAAAAGCTATCACAGAAAGATTGGGTCCTTTCTTAAGGACTGAGCTTTTGAAGTCCAAGTTGGCTAATTAGTGTTTATTTCAGTCCAGTATGTTTCTTGTGAGCAAAGTTTTCCCCTGCAACTGGAACAGGTGTTTCTTAGAACTGAGTTCAGAATAAAATACCACCCTTTTGATATTAGCAATTAAAATGCTACAACCATTTTAAGCACATATTGACCTAGTCTGCGTGTTTTTAGCGTCTTAACTTATTTCCTTTACTATACTACTACTATAATTCACTTTACATTAAAAACTTTTACAATGTAGGCATTTAGTTAACACATCCAATGACTTGTGAGGCCAACATTAGCTTCAAAACCTACATCAACATTCCAAGCAAGGGATAGTACTGTAAGTATTGCAAGGGTCAGAGCCATTTTGTGCCCTGACAATATTTGTGTAAACATTTCTAGAATGATCATGTAAACAACAGAATAAAGTTCTATTCTAAGCAAAAAAGAATAAAGTACAATTTTAAAAAGTTACTTAGCCAACCCAAGTGACTCAGAGGCACTACTGAACAAATCTGAATAAGAATTTGTTTGGGGGTTAAAGGTATCATCTGTAATATGTTAAAATCAAATAAAAAGTCATTGTATTGTGGGATATAGTATAATTCTTCCCCTCTCTCTTGATTGGGCTTCAGTGGTGCTGTTTCCCTATACTTTCTGGTCTTTGTTTTGCTTTGACAGCCCGTCAAATAGATCCTCCCCTCGGCCTGCACAAGCAGCAAACACCCCGTTCTTGTTTCAATCCAATGACGACTGTTAATAAACAAAAATGTATTAGTATCTCGGATATCCCCAGCCATTTGTTTATGCATTTTCACCCACGCTCATCTCCACAAACTTTACCCAATTTCCATAATTCAGCCACTGACCCACTTTTAGAAGATACACTGGACTTGAAGTTGATGATCAAGTTGAGACATCATCCACTTGAATCCCTCTTTGGACCATCTTGAGTGTGCAGTACATATTTAATTAATTTCCCCTTGAGCCTCCCTTGTTTTCACTCACTGAAGCATGTGATGGGAGCATGGAAAATACTAGGCCGTCCCCAACTCTTCACTTATCTAGTCAGTCAGTGAGTCAGTCAGTCAGTCAGTCAGTCAATCACTCAGCAATTATAAGAGGTATTCTCTACTCGGCTCAGCTGTGACTCAGCCCAGGAACCCTCTCTGACCAGAGGCAAGGAGAGCAGAGATCCTTGGTGGAAATCGCTGCCCTTCAACCTCAATGCAATTTGCTGCACTCTGCTCTCAGTTTGCCATAGTGCAGATACACATTAGACTAGTTAGATATAGTGCATGCATTTGCACAATGTGTGTGCCCACTGTGGTGCCTCTTGCCTGCTGCTGGGGCCAGGATGTGTCATAGTTTTGAGATAAACACTGCATTAGTACACACCAGCAAATCAGCTCATTACGAAGTGAGCCAGTGCCTCTCTGTGAGCTGCTTGAGTTTGTAGTCCTCTCTTTAGGATAAAGGTCAATCTAAAACCCCTGTAGCGCTGAATAAAAAAAATAAAAAAAAGCGAAAGTTGGAAGGAACACGGCTTCCTTAAAAGCCCCTTTAAAAAGGGAAAGCCTGTTGAGAAATCTCAGAAGTCAGTTAGGTGGGTAGCAGGCCGGCTTCAGGCAACCGCATTCATTCTGGGTTTCCTTTACAGTTGACATTCAAGCCGACTGTCTCTCTCTCTCATTATACTGCTTTCATTTCCCTTACTCATTCCTTCTTGTCAAAAACCAGCCAGTTCAAAACCTCACACTGATCCACTGATGCAGCCTCTATAGTGTCTCTACATCCCTATCCTCCCTCCCAGATCTGACAACCCCTCCATCCAACCCCCCCCCTCCATCTCATCGCCCCTTTTCTCTCCATCAGCACCATTTCTCCTGCTTCTCCCTGTCCTCCAGCCCTCTCTTCCAGTTTGCTAATCTCCCTGCCCCCTCTAGCTAAATGAATCACCCCCTCAATTTCTCTTACGCACTTCTCTTAACCTCTCTCTCTCTCTGTCTGTCTGTCTGTCTCTCTCTCGCCCTTCATTCATGCGCTTGTCTCTCCTCCCTCCTAACACGTCCTCCGGTCTTTGCCGGTCTTCACTCCTTTTACTCTTCCATCCACCTGCACCCTCTCTCCCCTTCTCCTCCGTCCTCTCTTCTTCCTCCCTCATCTCTTCTACCTCATCCTCCTCCATCCTTCCTACGTGACTGGTAGAGAGTGTCTGATTTCTCGGAGGAGGTGCCGTCAATTGACTAGCTCCCCGGGCCGAGAGCTGCGCTCCCTGCCCCCTGGGTTCAAAGAGTCACAGCTCTGCTCCAGGATTATGCAGATCTTAATTCCCTCCCGCTCACACCTGGGGTTGACAGGGCATGAAATAGGCAAAGCGCTCGCCGCGGAAAAAAAAGTTTCCGCCACAGATGGAGAACGAGCGACGGGAAGAGAATGAGAGATAGGAACAGGGCAGGAAGTAAGTAAAGAGAGAGAATGGGTAGAAGAAGAGAAGAGAAGATGGTCCGAGTCGGTTAGAGAATGGAGTCTTTTTTTGAGAGAGAGAGAGAGAGAGAGAGAGAGAGAGAGAGAGAGAGAGAGAGAGAGAGAGAAAAAGATAGAGAAAGAGATAGACTGAGCCAGTGAGAGAATGAGAGAAGAAGAGAAAGTAAGAGAGAGGACGAGGCAGGGTGAGAACGAGGTAGAGGTGGTCTTTTTCTGAGAGAAGGTGGTAGGTAGGGAAAGGGGGAGGAAAGGAAGAGAGAAAGGACAAACAGGAAGGAAGGTGTTATTGTTGCGTCTGTCCCCAGACACATTGAATAAACAGTGACTGTAGCTCGGACCCGTTTCCACGCAATAATTAACGCTACACACGTGATCTGAATATTGAACATTTCATGCCTTTTCGGAAACATCGCGATGGCGAGAGTTTATTACGCGTGTCATCTTTCGGGTTTTAGGTCAACAAGCAATGAACCTTATATGTTTTTTCAACCTCTTAACAACAATATTTTGTTCACCACTTGTTTGCAAATTATTGTCTCTCGTGATTGTCAGACACTAATATCCCCTCGAAAAAGTCACAAATAAATCGCAGCAATTGTAATGTGAATTCCACAGGTAGTTCCAGACGGGATGTCACTATTAGATATTACGACTAGATATTACTATTCGATATTACTATTAGGAGGGACATACTTGTCATACTTAACTTGTGCTGAAATGATGGAGTTAACAATTACAGTATGTAGGCTAATTCGCTATTCGGTCAGTTGAACACTGTATTGCGAGTATTACATGAAATAGTGAGTCATACGAGATGAGAACGAGATAAGACTGCCGTTTGTGCAGAATTCAGCACGATTTTTAAAAAATAAAATATTTTTTTGCATATCCTAGGTCACTTTCTTTATAGCAGCAAGATTTGGAGGAATTGGTTAGTTAAATGTAGCCTGTTTTCTCTTTTTTTGGATTTAGTTACCAAATACAATTCGAAATGAACGAGATTTCATTGAGAGCTGCGCCTGTTGACAAACTGATTCAGCTTTCAGCTGGCTTTTTATTATGATCAAGTTTAAAAGTATAAAATGACATATGTGATACTACATTCACTAGACTAGACTAATCGTCTAAAAGTTGAAGACAACCAACAGGGGAAAAAAGAAAAAACAACAGGTAAACAGAAAACAACTCACACAAACACTGACAATTTGCAGCTTGATCTATAAATATAAGTAACATATGTCTTACCTGATAAAGCCTCCTTGGAAAAAGAAGAAAGACAAGACATATAGAATCCTAATGACTTGTGGGAGCATTCTCTGGCTCAATCTCTCTCAGTCTTGTTAAATAAACTTGCAGAAATGATCTCAGGAATCACCAAATCCACTGAGCAGCTTGTGAGACTGGGCAAGAGCAAGGCATCGTCTCTGAGTTATCCAGGCTTGTCTTTGGGGAAACTTCTCCCTCCTCCCATCAAAGTCCACCAGGCTGTACAGATCCACAGAAAGCGTCTCTCTGGGCGTCTGGACAGGAGTGGTCAGTATGTAAATAAGCATGTGTGGAAAGCGACTTTCGCCGTGTATTGTGTGTTTTCTGAAGGGTGTGTGTTTGCTTTTGTCTGTTTTTGGGGTGGGTTTTTTTTTTCTCGCTTTTTATGAGCAATTGCTGGCTGGGAATTGAAAAGGCGAAAATTTAAAGGGACAGTAGCCTTGTTTTTACGGGCGCCTGATAATCGGCGCGTAATTAGCTTCGAGTGGGGAAATAGAAGGAGCGTTAATGGCGGCTCAGGGGATGAGCTGCATTATCACGCCGGTTGGTCTAAAAGGTGCTGTAGAGGAAAAGGACTTCTCATTTTCTCTCATTTTAAATAAAGAATTTAGGTGGAGGGGGGGGGAGACCATGAGGATGGAGTGAGTGAGAGAGATGATGTAGGCTGTATCCTTCTGAAGATAGAGAGAGAGTGGTATGGGAGGAACATGCTGGAAATGTGGCACTCTTGCTGTCTCTTTTACAAAAAAAAAAAGTCAAACGTGGAAAATAAGGGAACATAGCAAACAAAATCCACAAACAAAAAAACAACATCACAACAAACAGCATTCTTATTGGTGTAAAGTAATAAACCTTCTCAGTTGAAAACTGACGGTGTACATCACTCATTTTTACCAATCCATAGGATTAGTGAAGCGTGCCAAATGACAGAACGACGTGGACTTGAGAAAAGCTATAATCAGTTTTAATGCTGAAGAAATCCTTGTAGAAATTGATCTCGGCTCCTTTTCCACTTGGATTGGCCATTTGTAAATTGCTATTGTCAAACCTCTGTCTTTTGCTAGTTAGCATTACAAAGTTATTAGCTCTTAACATTTTACAGTCTATTGAGCTCATGCAGCCAAATTTGTCAAAGTAGAGATGGCTAACGTGACAGGCTTACAAAAATACTAGATGTTAACATATGGTTCAGTGACAATCTAAAAACTAGAGACAAGGGACACGTATGTACCTTGTTTGCATGTTTTTTCTGCCTTGCCCCTCCTATGTGTGAATCTATGCTTTCAGAATCCATTAATGGCTGTGTAAATTAAAGATCATAGGGCAGCAGAACAACATGACACATAACTCAAAGGGTCTAACCATCAAATTGCCTCTGTTGTAGTCATTCATCTTTCCGCATGGATTCCGCCAAGCAGACCCATTGCTTCCCAAGCAGATAAAGGTCTCACTCTTTAATCTATTTGGGGTGCATGTGGGGGCACAGCAGATTAACCTTAACCTATCTCCCTGTTACCCCTTCACTGAGCCTGGTTATTAAAGATGCCTTCGATTTCCTCGTTCCTATGCGTGACTGGCAAATATGAAAATGGCAGTCACAAGTCCAGACTTTCAGCAACGAGTTAGAACTCAGGAGTTATAGATAACATCACAGCTGTTGACTCCCTCTGTTTTGGTATTGCTGATGTATGCTGCGACACCAGTGTAACCTATCTTCACCCTATCTCTACCATCACGCATTTCATTTTACCTGTAGTTCCAGCACACGAGAACCAGGGAAAACAGCCGGGGTGGGAGGGGCAAGGAGCATTAATGTAGGGAGAGAGAGAGAGAGAGAGAGAAGAAAGGAGGGGATTGGGGCTGCTGTTATTGTTGGCAGCAGCACTTATCAAACATGGAGCTGACAGCATCATTTCCCAAGTGTGCTGGGGGCTCTGGGCTGAAGCTGCAGCTTGCTCACCTAGGCTGCTGGCTGACAGCGGAGCCCTAACAGGAGTGCTGACATCTGGGGCCTGCAAGACATCTGTCTCCCAACAGAGACAAACATGACGGGGAACATCAAATATAGGCGGATATTAATTCTACGTGATGTCCATGCTCAATTAGCTGGCTGAGGCCTAGCCACCAATCAAGTAACGGATTAACCCACTGAAGCTTGATGAAGGCATCGTGAGATAGAATATTAACAGATACATTTTGAGGGTAGAATGTCAGTAAAGTTAATAAGATAAATGCATTGCATAAAATCAAATCTATAAATTAAAAAGTTACTATTTATTCTGCTAGCCTCAGGTCTTCCAGTATGCTGTTTTTGTAACCTAAACAACTGTATAGCTAAACTCACATGGTTAGAAGATTTTTGGCTCAACATTAAAGTATTAAGACATTGAAAAAAACATTTTGATGAAATCAAGATATCTGTATAAGGATTTTTAAAAATCTTTTAGATATACTGTATATCACAAAACGGCTTATGCAAACTCACGATAAATGCACAGTGTTCATTGCATTGAACTGCATGGTAATGTTATGTCTGTCAAACAAAGCCCTTTCAAATAGTATTCTTTCAAATGTTTTAAACCTCATTTTGTCCGTTTTTAAATAGAATTTGCTCGTTATCATCAATATAAACAACAGAATTGTGTATAATGTTGTCACAATATTCTCATATCATCACAATATGATTCCACTGAAAGACAATAAATGATAATATTGAATTGTTGCCCAGCCCTAATTTTTTTCACATTAATATAAACAATTCTACAAATTTTAAAAAGGAAAATAAGCTTAGTTAGCTTACTTAGTGACCAAAGTGATTGCTAATGGAAATGCTCAAAATACCAACCCTGTTATCTTATCCCTCACTCATAACCTCTAACACTGAGGTCTCCGCCTTTGTAGCTAAAAGGATTGGTTGCCATAGAAAGGTCATGTGCCAACTGTGGGGGTCATTCTGAACCAATAGAGAGGCTTCTTTTACCATCCATACCTGAATGTACCCACCTACTATGCTTCTAATTTCATCTTGGTCACATACCACACTTAACCTTCAGCATAGTACCCTACATAACTACATAACTAACACCACAGATGTATCTTTCCTTAACTGTAGTTTGTTGAAAGAAAGAAAGAAAGAAAGAAAGAAAGAAAGAAAGAAAGAAAGAAAGAAAGAAAGAAAGAAAGAAAGAAAGAAAGAAAGAAAGAAAGAGAAGGAAGGAGGGATGGAATCAATTGGGGAAAACCTCCGAGAGCATGATTTAGACAAGAAACCCACCCACAATGTTTAGTGGAAATTGCCCCTGAAATTCCTACTTAAATCTCTGTCTGTCGGCTATCTGTTGTGTCGTAAATTTGTTCAGCCTTCTTATAGTTGCTGCAAAAGTGGATTCTAAGCCGGGTAAATTGTACCTTAGATTTTTAGCCCTGTGGCCTCCCAGAAATGGCTGATCACTCTGGCACACAATCCCAATCTAGAGCCCTCCTCTGGGGGATTGACCTGTGGCTCAAGCAGCCTGTTTGCGGCCTAACTGCTTTCTTATCCCAAGCAGCAGGCTAAATAACATTCTGCATGGCCGTTGATTTAGCTGAATACAAAAGCCTTTGTGCAGCGGTCCGTGCTGTTTATGCCCTAAAGAGGTGATTATCCTCACAATGCTAACAGAAACTTACACGGACAAGGTCAAGGTGCCATCCTTTGTAATTGTAGCTTAGCTGTGAAGATTTGGCGGGATGCTATCGACTGCGCTTTTCACTTTCATCTGGATTGTAATATCAACGTTTTTAACCTCCGGTCCTTTTTGACTTCATTTGACACAATTGTTGCTTTTCAGAGAAGTGGTTTGGTAGTTTTGATGAAGCCGGGCAAGAACAACAGCTGCTGAAATCATTTGTATCTGTCATAACGTTTGTCATGGTGATGAACAAATCTGTGTCTTTTTTTTAAATGCACGTTAAATCACTAATCAATGGCCTACTTGGAGAGAGTATCAATTTCAGTTAATGGAGGGTTGGATGACAAGATCATTTCAAATACAGAAGAGCAGAAGAAGCAAGACACTTAATCAATGCAAGGTTTTAACTAATGGAGATGGAGTTACGGTGTCAGAGACACAAATCATAGACTCATTTGTTCTGATGTGACAACAGAGAGTGTGAGACTAGTAATGACGACACAGTATTTACTATCAGACCCAATATGTACCTTACAAATGAGCAGCAACCAATCACGTCAGACATGCTCATTACATTCTCCTAATGCAGAACGAAAGAAAGTCAGAAAACGTGAACTCTTAATGTCTCGGCTGTTTTTACTTGGTCTAACTGTTGCTGTGTTTCGATTTAGATTTTCATCTCTCCTTTTGCCTATTAGAATATATTTTGGTTTTATGTAGTCTGTTGTTGTTGTTGTTTTTTATTCAGTCTATGTGCCGGGATCTCTCTAATACGAGAATGTTATTCTCAATGGAATTTCATTTGATAAAGAAAAATGAAAACTCAAATCAGATGTCGAATTTACAAGTAACTGTCAGAATTTATCACCTGAACACAAGGTCTATGAAATAAACTTATGAAAAGGTGTTCTAAAAGGGATGCAGATAAACCTATTCAACAAAACGTCCCGTCATTCGATGAAGAACGTGCTTGGTCATATCTAACCACCTCATACATAAATATAGCACTCAACCAATTTCAACCTAATCCTCATGGTATTTTGCTGTTTGCCCAATTACATTTTCAGCTCCAAAAACTTCACTTCTGAAAGTGTAAGTGCTTTGTAAATATTATATTTATATAATTTGATTACATGATGAGGTATGCAGGAATAAATTCTCCACTGGTAGACATAAACGTGGAAAGATAACACTTGCTAGCTCTCTCCCCATGTATATGTTAAAGGCATTATCCACAGAGGCAGACAGGGCTGTGATTTTGCAAGCATAAAACATTCATTCAATTCTTTCAGGCAGCCAAAAGTAGACAGCCTATCCAAAAGAAAGCAAACAGGCTCTGACAGAGGGAAATGGTTACCATAGAGCAAATGACATTCAGATTTATTTGAGTCAGTCATTGGAAGATCACAATGTCAAAACAGGTTCAACACAATATATGGGCTCTATATGTTGTCCTCGTTTAGCCATAGTCAGGAACTGTGCTGTTTCCCCAACAGAATATACAGTTTAATTTACTGCAGCCCGCCACTCAAACTACCTATGGGAAACAGAGATGCCTAAAAGCAATTTATGCCGCGTGGTCGAAGGCTGGGCCGTTTATCACAGGGTTTGTCTGTTTGTCTGTCCCCCACTAAAGCAGACCAATCACAGCTCACGCCACTGCGTGCATGACATCACAAAACTGAAACTTAAAAGTGAAACTTAACATTGGTGTAACTCGCTGCAGCAGAGAACAGACGCACACCTCGAACAGCACTGAAGCTAACGATTCCTTCATGAACTGCACACTGAGTAACGTGCTATAGTTAAAGATTGGACAGGGAGGCCACGCTATTATTAGACTTTATGTCTTGTTGACAGTAGTAGCACTTTGTACTTTTGTCCAGAGAGTCATCTCAAATCAGTTTATTTGTACTTATTTTCATCTTTTGGCCATTTAATAATTATGTCTTGTGAAGATGAATTGAAAATCCACTTAAAATACAACCCAAAACACTGGCATGTCTCAGATGGCCTCCACATCTTAAAAGTGATTTCATAAGAATTTTAATTTGTCCTACTTCCTATCACTGTGCAGCAGTATTCTCTTTCTGTATTTTCTCTCACTCAGAAACGTATAACGTACAGAGAATAATGAATGCTTAGGATCACACTGTGCGCTGTAAATTAGAGAGGAAAGATCTGGAGACGAAAATTAGAGAGGATGAGATATGTTCCATATTGCTGTAATGAGGCAATGATACCAGACTATAAATACACCTGCATCTTTAGCACGGAAAAAAATAAAATACTGAAAGTTAGGATTAAATTTACTCTACTGGTTCTGAATTACGCTTCTACTGATGCAGCGAACCAGACAGCTCTTTTTGGTTTGACTGACACATAATTACAAAGAAATCTCTGAACTCAGCAGGACTGAGATCTCTCCACAAGAGCTGCATCAACTCCTCCTTAGATTAAAGATGAAATGTGCCAGAGGGATATATAATGGAGAATTATACTGATGCCGTGCCCCGTGGTTTGCGTGGGCTTTCTACGCGACCTGCTGCCACACCTCTGTCTCTGACCCCTGTCAGAAGGGAATGACAGCTCCTGATGCGCTCAAACAGCTGTACAGAGGGTAGCTACTCAGAGCTTTACTGAGACCCTGGTATTGAGTGTCCTCAATGGTAGCGTTACTCCATAGCTCAACAGGCTAAACTGGAGGAAAAGGTCAAACCTTAATGACAGACTTAGATACGGCTACGCAGGTTAGGTAGGTCACCGAGAGAAAGGTCACCAATGAATGTTTCGGAGGACTTGTCATACGCTGTTTGCATCTCCTTTGCTGCCATATGAGGTACTCAGTGGAATACAAATGAATGTCTTTAGTGTCTGTGATGTTTGTTGTGAAAAAGAGGACTTAGGTTAGAGCCATGTGCGGTGTGGCCAAATAGTGCTTCCTCCAACAAAAAAAACTGCCTTAAAGTGAACATCTGCTGGTTCTTTGGTCCTCTACTGAAGATTGACTGCACGAGTGAACACTGCTCAATTCTAGATAAGAGCGTGAGACCCGAAGAGGGACTCTCTGTTTCGTGTTTCAATCAAGGAAACTCTTTAACTCTCCTCCTCCTTCTTTAACTCTCCTCTCCTCCTGCTCCGCACCTTTGACACTCTCGCAGGTTTATTTCCAGCTGAAGGAGGAGAGTGTCTCGCTGTCCCCGATAACGCTCCGCTTTCCGGCCATATGTGGGGCAGAACTGACTGACAGCCCTGAACTCCGTTCAACCTTTTCCACCTGCATTTGCATTCCTTCCGTCTCCCCTGGCCAAGACACGCCCCTCTCTCCTGAGTTGAAGACCGGGAGAAGGGACAGCGTTGCTTTCTGAGATAGCCAGGGGCTGTCTTGTCTTGTCCCTTTTGTTCTCGGGCCATACCTCCCAGCTGCTTTTTGAAACAGCTTTCAATTACGTAAACGCACGCACGTGCTTTTTAAATTGCACAACACACACTCATGCGTACATGAGCCTAAATGCTCGTGCATACGTGCAGTAAAACAAGGATAATTGCCTGCATGTAGCCTGTGTGCTTTACGCTGATACACGCTCTATATTGCGCACACACACACACACACACACAGCTCACACGGTATTCTTTATAGATCAAATGTAATGATATGTACACTGAGCCTGTTGGCCATTAATCCAGAATGGTTCTACTAGATGACGTGCCGTGCATGTCTCAACTGTAGTACGCTAGGCTTTAATTGCAATAGCTTTTTGCGACACACAAGCGGCTGTATCAGAGTTGCAACCGTGAAATACAGGTCTAATTGTGTTGGCTTGAGTGTGCTTGCAGCTTCATGGCACAGGGGGATACAGCAGGCATAAATAAGGGGCTCACTCTTTCTCTTGCCGGCCGTTATTGATAGTTATCCTCTCCTTGCCCTCCTTTTAACTTACCCAGACAACGTCAACATACCGACTGTAATAGTCCGTGGAAATTTCTCTTCGGGAAAAACAATTCGGATCGTTGTCTTTTTCTACGTGAGATGGTTCATAAAAGATTTTTTTTTTTTGTAGAAATGACAATTTTGAATTTTTTTGAATTTTGAATTTTGTTAGTGTTCAACGGCTGTGCTATTTTCCATGCTACTGTATGCCTGCAACACAGGCAGATGTTGAGACAACTATACTGCGCCCTGTGGCTTCTTGTATGTGGGCCCTCTGAGTATGTGATGGAAATGAATGGAACACAAAGCAATGTGTTAATGTATTAAAGTTTAATTAGCTAAGAGAGGCAGTGAAGAGTTAAGAAATCTGCCTTCTGGTTGTAGTTTTTTTTTCTCATCTTCAGTGATGAATCCTTTAGTCCGTTGGGAATTTCCACCATTTTCGATGTTTCTGTAGATGTTCTTCAGGATTGTGTTGAACCTGCCTTTGCTATTTTTCTTGGATCTTCTTAAATATTTAATCATCAATGCCTTGGACTTTGACATCATGTAGTCTCCAAAGTATGATTCATAACTCAAAGAAACAGAGAGATATTCTCGCATTCCCGATATCCATTTTCAACTTCTACCGTGCTTGGAAACCACATGCATGGCTTGCTGTACTGTACTCTATATAAAAGGGATGATACACTTGGGTCCAGTGGTACAATCCCAGCCTTACCTCACATATTACTCCTTTGTTGTACTTTTCAAACACACGAGGCACTGCAGATCTGCTGCACAATCTTCTCCTCATATCTGTAGAACAGACTTGAGGATTCAAAATTTTGTTTTATTTTTATTTATTTATATATTCTTCATATTAAATTGATATGTGTCCGTGGTCAAAATAGCATCCTCCAGCCCAGTCATGTGACAACGTTTGAATTGCCTTTTGTAGTCCTCCTTCATGTGATATATCAACGGTATAAGCTGGCACAGTCTGATGAAGGAGCTGTCTTGGCAGGAAAGTGGGCCTGTCATGTTTGAACATGAATAATGGTCCCACTTGGCCATGTAAACCTGCACAGATAAGTCCCATCTGATGTTTGAGTAAATGCACCTGAAATTGGTTTAGGTGCATATACTCAAAGGCAAGTGCCTTGGACCAAAGCTCAAAGATATACGAGTGCTGCTTTCAAATGATGTCCTACTTGAGGTCATTCCTATGTTCTCTGGGTCCTATGTTCCCCAGATTTATATGGCACATAATGGGAAAATGTCAAAGGGCTCTCAGGCTCTAAGAGTTCTATGTTCCCCAGTTCTACATATGTGCTCTCCCAGGGTCCTATGTTCCCAGGGTCCTATGTTCCCAAGGTCCTATGTTCCCAGGGTTCTGTGTTCCCAGGGTCCTATGTTCCCAAGGTCCTATGTTCCCAGGGTTCTGTGTTCCCAAGGTCCTATGTTCCCAAGGTCCTATGTTCCCAGGGTTCTGTGTTCCCAAGGTCCTATGTTCCAAGGGTCCTGTGTTCCCAAGGTCCTATGTTCCCAGGGTCCTATGCTCCCAAGGTCCTATGTTCCCAGGGTCCTATAAGGCGAGCAGTCCAGTGGTAATTGCGCAGCTGAATGCGCGCCCGCGGGAACATAGGACCCTGGGAACATAGGACCCAGG
>OMKK01043464.1:0-10053 GCA_900302305.1 Polymixia japonica | reverse complement strand
ACACTACTGCACATTGTCCAGCGGAGGGGTGGGGGGGGGTGTACCTGAGTGTGACACTATTGCACATTGTCCAGTGGGAGGGAGGGGCAGAGAGAGAGACAGACAGAGAGAGAGAGAGAGGGATCCTCTGTACCGCTCAGTCCTGCAGCGCAGCGAGATGAGCTGACTGCTGCGGCTGCTCCTCCGTCCTGCCAGGGTGTGGTGGAGAGGCTGCTCCTCCGTCCTGCCAGGGTGTGGTGGAGAGGCTGCTCCTCTGTCCTGCCAGGGTGTGGTGGAGAGGCTGCTCCTCTGTCCTGCCAGGGTGTGGTGGAGAGGCTGCTCCTCTGTCCTGCCAGGGCGTGATGGAGAGGCTGCTCCTCTGTCCTGCCAGGGTGTGGTGGAGAGGCTGCTCCTCTGTCCTGCCAGGGTGTGGTGGAGAGGCTGCTCCTCTGTCCTGCCAGGGTGTGGTGGAGAGGCTGCTCCTCTGTCCTGCCAGGGTGTGATGGAGAGGGTGGCTGGCATTGTCCATAATGGCCTGCATCACGCTCCATGTGCATCTCTCCACCACCACCTTCAGTGAATCTAGACTCCTGCCAAGCACTGTACCAGCCTTCTTGACCAGTTTGTCCAGCCGCCTGGTGTTCTTCTCTGTCAGGTTCCCTCCCCAGCAGACTGCACCATAGCTTAGCTTAGTTAAATTAGCTTACCTACAAAGCTACAAAGCTTAAATTAGCTTACCTACAAAGCTTAAATTAGCTTACCTACAAAACAACTTTTTTTTGTCGTTGTTGGGCCAGATACTAGTGTATAGGTGACGATCAGCACAAGACATATGTGATTAAAAAAACCTAAACATCTATTTTGATTTCATAGAGTTTTTAAACTAATTGTAGCAAATTACAAATTGTACAAATTTCTTTTCACTTTATGTCCAAGTTGCCATTTTACACCCCTCTTAGTAAACACTATGATGTTATACGCAACATAAGTCAATGAGTCACGCATGTTTATGAACACATTTTGATTTTGCGATCAAGCCAACAGTCAAATCATTAAAGTCTCACTCATCCACATTTTCCATGTGTGAGCTCTTGAACCTATTAGATGCCCTAAGGCGAAATTCCCTCCTATCTTTTACTCTACGCAGGAACATGTACAACATACTAACTGAGTATACATTCTAATCGTCACATTATGAATTTGTGCACACATTCAGTCTGTGTGCTTGTTTCCCGTGTGCTTGTTTATATATCTAGGAGCGCACTGTTCTTCAGTAATGAGATCCAGCAGTACGCGTTGCCCTTCATGGGAGCCGACCCCTCCGTAGTAAAGAGGACGCAGCGCTTCCTGGTGGAGGAATATCAAGCCACGCCGGTCAGTCTGTCTGTCTTTTCTCAGAACTCTCCCCCTCTTCCTTCAAACCCTCTTCTTTATTTCCTGTCCCCGTCCTGCCTGCTGTTACGCTTTCCTTAGTGTTTAACTTGTAGATGCAGCATTTTCTTGTGGAGAAGCATCAAGGAGTCCATCACCCCCCAGTCTATCACATGTATTTCAGTTCATTTCTGAGTGTATTGATCTTTCAACAAGACTAGGTCAAACCCTATTATATAGCTGGGCCATGTATGGTCAATGTGCGAAATTGTGGCCAAAAGCCTTGTCACTAGAGGGCTTTTAATTTGAAATGGATACGTCGGCCAATGGGGAAACGCCAACACTCGGCCAACCAATGGTGTGACTTCATCACTCAGTGAGTCAGTCAGTCAGTCAGTGAGTCAGTGACAGATAGGCGTTCATTTATAGGGCTGGCCTCACTGTTGCGGTCCAGCCAAAAATAAATACAATTTTAAAAAGTACAATTTTTAGATACTAGTGATTTTAAAAATACAACGTGGAAGAACAAAGCACAAAACTGAAAAGAAAAACGTAATCCTCTTTTGTCCTTATCTTTTGTTATATAACTTAAGACATTTTTCACAGTGTTCTGTACAACTCTACTCATTTATGTATTTGCTGATCTGGAGAAACCTGACTAATTTGTAGCCCACAGCCAGGGAAGACAAGATGAATCTAGCATCCAAACTGAATTTCTAAATTGGATAAGCTGTGCTCCAATATTAGATGAAACTCCTTAGGATGTTCCTAGGAGATGAGGATGGGTTAGAGAAAAGTCATGGAGGGACTTTCCACAACTTCAGCTGGTTCATTGATATTGTTGTGTGGAAACTGGAGGACTGTAATGTGATTAAGGGCTATATAAATAACCTTGACTTGACTTTGTGAGAAACCCTTAATTGTCGTGCAGTTAGTATGGTTCAGCTGTTCCATCCTGTGTTTCACCGCTGCTCTTTATAACCTCTCACATTTTGTATAAGACATGATAAATATATGGTATTTAGTGTCTCAGATCCCTTCTCTCTATCATGCCTTAATGATGTCAACATTTGCGGAACTGGAGGGAAATGGGCGTGATTTGATGACGCGTACCTGCTGATTGTATCTAGACTATTCAGAGTTCCGAACACAAAGCGACCTCTGTGCGTCTAGACCTGTCACTTAACGCAGCCTGGTGCGATCGGATGACCGAGGTCGCATCGAAACGACCACAGCCCATTTTAATAACAAACGCTTAACTAATGGGTCCTTTGTCTCACCTGTGTTGTGTCTGTGTCTTGAAACATAGTGAATGAATAGTCTGCTTATGGATTTGATTACGATTAAGATGGCGCCCAGCAGAACCAAGTGAGTAGATGATACTCTGCGCTGTTATACCTGCAGAGAATGGACTAATCTCTTCCTGACCGTTAACCCCAGGTCCAGTACGGGGCGTATGCAGGAGTAGGAGGTGTCGGTAACATTGTCAAGTTGATGTTTGCTGGCATGATGTTCTGGTTCCTGGTCAAGTTCAGTTTTGGACGCAACCTACTCATCAAGGTAAATGAGACGTACTGTACCTAGAATGAAATAATACACTTAATTTATTCATTTCATAACCATCAGAGAATATTCTCCTTAAAAGAAGAATATGGAATGACGAGTGAACGGCATGTGTGATATTTGTCATTGTGGTGTATTTTGGTTTTCATGTCTGTCTCTTCTTTGTGCCTCCTCCCCGCCAGTACCCAGAGTTCTTCTCCTTTGGTTTCTTCTCCAAGGCTGGACCAACCAGAAAGCAGGTAGTGTTGACATAAGAGAAAACTAAAAATGTATACACTGGAGTAATGCTTCCCAATGGTTCTATTCAGTTTCTAAACAACGTGGCCTTTGTCGAGCAGAATATTCTCCAGAGCATACTAGACTAGCAGACTAGAATATATTATATGTATAAGGTATTGAGGTATGCTTAGAAAATTGACTTTCTTCTGTCTGTCTGTCTGTCTGTCTGTCTGTCTGCGTCTATTCTGATGTATTGTGCGTGTCAGATGGAGGACTCATCCTTTCAGTTTAGCTTCTATGGAGAGGGCTACACAGAAGGACAGGACCCTTCCCAGGGAAAGCCCAATGGCAAGATCCGCACACTAGTCCAGGGGCCAGGTAACTGGACTTAATACAGCTGAGATATATGAGGCAAAGTAACTGGAAATGCAGCCATGCAGTGGATTGTCTTAGAGTTGGGTGCTACTTTCATTTTGACCTGTTATTTGTTATATGTTATTAAAGGTGTATAGATTGGGCCTTTATCTACCCTAGAAATGGCTTGTTAGCATTGCTAGCATTCCCCATCTTTACTTAATGTTAATTGCACATTTACTTAATGTTAATTGCACATTTACTTAATGTTAATTGATGATTTATGGCAGCACTATGAATGAATCACAAAAATGGGTTTAATTGGACCCTGCGTCAATGCAGTGATATAACCCGAAAGCATGATTATGTCATCAGTTTACCATTTCAGAATGGAAGTAGCAATGCAACACAATCCGTGTTCGTAATCCTAGAATTGTTTTTCTTTATTCGCCGTTCTGCCAGGTGCCGAGTCAAATGAGCCCAGGCGGCTGGTGGGTGTTTTTCCCTGTGTGGTACAACACACCAGTATGTGTATGTGATCATTTTGTCATTGTGTCTCTGCTCCAATCCAGAGGCTGGATACGTGGCCACGCCCATCGCCATGGTGCAGGCTGCTCTCACCATCCTCAACGAACCCAAGGCACTGCCGAAGACGTGAGTTACCACACACGCACACACACACACACACAGTGCCAAAACTACTGCTGTTGACCCTCATATCAACTACACACACACACACACGCACACACACACACACACAGTGCCAAAACTACTGCTGTTGACCCTCATATCAACTACACACACACACACACACACACACACACACACACACACACACACACACACACACACACACACACAGTGCCAAAACTACTGCTGTTGACCCTCATATCAACTACATACACACATCATGCTCTGTTAAACCAAAGTGTGAGTCTGTGTAGTTGGCTTGCTCTTGCCCAGTTATCATTCAGTTTTCCAGAATTATGGAATCATGACATCTTTCTCCACCTTCCTGTCCCTCTTTTCTCCTTCGGCTCTTTACTCTTTCTTGCGCTCTTTCTCAAATTCTTCCTTCCTAACTTTTATTTCCTTCACACTCCTTCCATCCATTCCTCCCTTCTTCGTTCCTTCCCTCCCTCTTTTTCCAGTGGAGGAGTGTATACTCCAGGAGCGGTTTTCGCCAAAACCACCCTGATTGAGCGCCTCAACAAACATGGCATCCAGTTCTCGGTCAACTAAAGCTCGGCCCCAAACCGATGTCAGACTCCAGGTTTTCCCTCGCACTTAATTCAACTTGATTCACAACAAATGGGAACTGGAGAGTGTCTGACCTGAGGAGAGGGCGGTGATGTCACAAGAGCCCGAGGGTAGGCTGGGATTAGAGCACACGTTCAGTGTGGGTTCATTTCAGGCTGTGGTGATGACACCGTTATCTGCTCCTTCATGCTTCTAGTTCGGAGGTCAGAAACTCGCCAATCTCCATTTGGCTTGAAAATGCTAATAACTCTCCGCTTGCCAGATGGATGGTGTGACAACAGCACTCTGTATCTTCCCCCTGGGATTTATAGGGCCAGTTTTGTAGGCATGGGTCAAGTCTGGTCCTCGTCTTATGATCTATGGAGTTAGGACGGGGTCGGCTAAATCCATGCCTGCAAACCCAACCTTTAAAGGCAAACTTTGACATTTTGTATCGTGATGGTAATTTTACATTGCGACTTCTGTTTATCTAAAACCAGCTGTTGGTGTTCCTCGTTAAAACCAATGCACACTATTAGCGAATGAAGTAACGATCAAATACAAAATGTCAATGCATCCCTTTGATCAAACCGAGCACTAGATGTTGCATCGTGGACAAACCCAGAAATGAAGGTGTGATCTAACTATACATTGAGAAAATGAATGAATTGCACAGATTGGATTGATGTTTGTTCATTCGTGGATAAAAGGCTACTGTTTAGTTTGCATACTCTTATGTCAGAGTTTGTTCATGGGTTTATTTACACAGAAATAAGAAATCAGATTTCTAACCCCATATGATGGTAAAATTGACCCTTTACATTTTTTATAAATGTTGCCCTTGTATCATGGCTTTAAAAGCACTAACTAGCTAGCGCTGCTGTTCTGGTTCCTCTCTGGCTCAGTAGAATATGAACACTGCTAGAAAATAAAAACATCATCTTAATGTGTGTTTGTTTGTGCCTGCCTACCTGTTCTGGCCTGTTCTCCTCACTGCTTGGGTTTTTGATGAATTAATTGTTGTTGTTGTTTTTTTTAATAAATTACCCTTTAAGTTATTCTGCTTTCCCTCTTCAATGAGAAAAGCGTTTGAGTTGTTGCACTAATCCAGTCATCCAGACTTGTTCCCTGCAGCCTCCACAGAGCTGTGCACAAAACAGCATGATACTCCAGTCAGTTAAAAACCCTGTTTCTGTTGGTCACTTAACAAATGTGTGACTTGTTTATTTTTGACTTCTACGCTAGTGGTCACTTGTAACCTGTATCGTTTACTCATATGCACTCGCTCTCAATAATGCTTATAATGTTAACCTCAGTCCATAATGTTGGATGGATGGAGGTGTGTGCAGAATGTATAGGTGTGACATTTTGTTGTGTCCTGGTTTGTGTCTTGGCTTATTTTGCTCTGTCTTGATCTGATAAATAAAGCCAACTCTACTGACAGAAACGACTGCTTTGTGTCTTTCTTTACCACTGATCACACTGGTTCATAGACACTTTAAAGTCCTAACGCAGAATTATTTAAGTATAAAATGGTGGATATATTCTAAGAGGATTTTTATAATGTAGTAATTGGTAATGAAAATCATTCTGTGAATCAAGACAGTTCACTGTTTTAATGTAACAGTTTATTTGCACTCAGTAGTTCATGGTACAGAAAGTATTCCTAGGTACTAAAATTCCTAAATCAAGTCATTATTTCATGTTTAGTTGTGTTGACGGCTTATAATGCAAGAAATTTGTATTTGTTTTGGGACACAATTCCTCATCAAATCTAACAAATGCCTAACATGAGAATGGAAATGGGTGCAGTAAAAAGATTTTGTAGTTCCAAATGTCACCTGCAGAAACTTCCCAACTCTTTCAACTCTTATTAAAGATCATTGTAACTTTTGTACGTAACCAAACAAATAAAGATAAGACATCCACAGCGATCACATGAATATGCTGATTAAAAGTATTGCTTTCCCCCCCGAAAATAAAATATCCCCTATTATTTCCTAATTTAAAAAACTTTTGAAGGCCCAACACAATCTCTCTCGCCTTCCCACGGCCGGTTCTCTCAGTGTGTATTCAGGGAACTAAAATGGTTGATCCTGAGTTCATCAGTGTCAAGTTCACTCAGTGCAGCTTGATGGTTGTTAGGTAGAGAAACTGGCAACCAACTGAACTGGACGTGAGCTTGAGTCTTTTCAGTGTTTTCAGTTGAACAAGTGAACACAAGCACCCTCTAGCAGGTAGAAACTATTACATATTTCACCTTTAACAGCAATCAAGGACGTTGGGTTCACTGAAGAAATTAAAACAAATACACAGAATGTTTGAAATTGTGCATTTAGGTGGTCAGAAAAAACATTTATGTGGGCCACCTAAGACTCTAATAGGTAGAGAAAACAGCAGTTCCTCTTGTCTGGTGGCTGTCCATGATTGCCTTCTATGTAATTTATATATATATATATATATACTGTATATGTGTGTGTGTGTAGTAAGCATGTATTTCGGGCATAAAGAAAGCTCACGTTGTCCCACCCAAACAGGTGCAACAAAATTTCTCTGCTCCGCTCAGTCAGTCTCTATGTAGCCTTTTTGCGATTAGGTAGCTAACTATATTGAATTGGGGGAGCAATGGAGCCATGACCACACTGGAGTCTTCACTAAGAAAACTCTCATATGCGGCGCCTATTTTCCCCAAGACCAGTTCACGAATTTCACCCAGAAAGCTCTGGGTTTTGCAAAACTCCTTGTTCTGGTAGTCGGAGCTGTACCCTCTCTCCTTCCACAGGAGGACCAACCACAACCACAACAGGACCTTGTGAGTCTCAGGAGCATATTCTATCGATATTCTGACTCCATTGATAGTGAAGGGGAATTACAACAACAAGCTGTTACAGTTCAAAACAAGCTGGACTTTTCTCCTCCCCTGCGGCACCTCTCAATTGGTCCTCTCTCCCGTCCATCAAAAAACCCTCAGAGTATATTGGGATTCTTGGGAGTAGTTTAGACACGGGCCATGGATTGTCAACATGGTTTAAAGAGGGAATTAATGAACTGATTTATTTAACATAAAATAACATTAAAATATCATAGCAGCTTTAAATGAATCACAGGACGAGACAAAATTCTTTTCATCGTGTAATTGGTTTAATTTTCTCCGTAAATTTATTTTAGTTGTACATTAAATAACCAAACCCTAAAGGCTATTCAGAATCCCCCTCATCACGGACTTAGAGCACACAAGCCTTATAAGCTATTTAAACAGGATGATTTAACCAGGAGTAACACACCAGAACAATATGGTTAGTTGAATAAGGAGAGCATTAATGAAACCCCAAAAGACTTGTTATAATAAACATTAATTATTTATACTTAAAACAAGAATTAAAACAAGAATCAGTACTAAAGCTACCAGATGTATGGAGATTTCTCTGTGAAGATTCTCTGAAGAGTCTCCAGACACAAACACCTGAAGAGCAGCCTGTTCTGACCCTGTCATATTCATACTACAATATTCATTTGCATACACATCATTCCCAAGAACGAATACACAAAGGCAAATTTATCACAATGGATGTGTGTGTGTGTTTGTGGTGGTTTCTACACCTGCCTGCCTCAGTGTACATTTTGCTGTTAACTAAACTAACAGATCGGAAGACATGAGCCATTAGAAATTTAAAATGAAAAGTAGATTGTGATGTTATGAAAATCTGGAGCTGCAATGAGTCTGGAGGGATGGTTAAAGTAACTGTGAGTTCAGCCATGGGGAGCAAAACATCACTATAGAACAAAGTTAATGGAAGAAACATTCTGTGGGTACGCCATCTATTGTATATAGAGCAGGTTCAGGGGTCACATTCTGTTGACATGACATGTTCTAGACTAAGTCCTCTTTCTCCTGGCTTTCCAAGAGAGCTTTCTATGTTCACAAATATTGATTGGACTTCCTTAAAACACAGGAATAACTTAAAAATGCATGCATCACCCTTTAAGCTCGTCTAAAACCCATTTCTGTGAAAGTGTTCCCTGGTGAAATATTGTCTCAGGTGTGTGTTCTTAGATGCAAGTCAGCTTCCCAACCCTGTACAGGTAAACCAAAGGATGGACTAACCCACACACCAATGCCAGATTCAAAAGAATGATGGCAACCGTGATATCTTGCAGATATAGACTCACCCCTGGTGGCAAATAATTGACCACAAATGGTGCTAGGTGAACCAAAACAATGTTAAAGGCTCTTCTCTTTATGTTGTTACCCCCTTCCTTCTCCGTCCGTCTCCCCCCTGGTCCGGGCCGCCGCAGAGACCAAAGAATCGAGAGGCAGCAGAAAAGATTAACAGATGCTGCCACGACAAACACGCACACAATGTAGGTTGAAGTCGGCCAGATCCCAATTGTCACGCAATTGACAAGGAGGATGAACCAGGTAAGACCGCAGCAGGCCACCCTGTACCTCAGGGGCCTCAACCTGCGGGTGAAAGCCAGAAGGAAACACATTTTCAGTATTTTCACAACCTTGAACATTTTAGACAGCAATTTCACTCCAAAAGCAGTCTGTTTATTGTTAAAGCCCACAAGTTTATTTTTTTACCTGATGTAGATCAAAGGGTGGACCACCGCCAAGTAACGTTCCACGCAGATACAACACTGGAAAAAGCTGCGACCAGACCATAAAAAAACCCACATTACGTGAAACAGAATCACAAAGACTGTGCCGACACAACCAGAACTACACTCACAGTAAAGTTGGATTGGAATGGTCAAACAGAAAATAATCTCACAGGCAGCCAGATTAAGAGGAAATATTTCCGTAGCCAGCGTATCTTTGGTTCCATGAATAATGAGCCTAACCATCCATACATTGGCTGGGAGGCCCACCACCAAGTTAATGAGCAGGAGGACGCCGAAGATGGACAGCTGTGTGACCGTCCAGTCTGAGAGAGATCCTGAGGACGAGACCATCTGAGAGCTGTTGAGAGTAGCGTTGGACTGATTAGTGGACAACATCTTGAACGCTCACAGTATGGTCTCTGAGATTGTTGTGAAGTTTGTTGTGAAGAAAATTGCAATGTCTTGATATGTCTTGACACCAGAGTCTCTCCACTGATTCTCACAACTTGTTATCCTGCTCATCTGTGTCATTTAACTATTAGATCAGCTGTCTCTCTATAGCTTGGCACTGGCTCCACACAAACCAGCACCACATATAAATAAACACACAGCATGCAAATAGTTGGACATGACTTATGGCCATTTGTCACTAGAGTTGTGGACGTTTGTGAGCAAGGTGTGTGCCTGTGCTGTGTTTTTGCTATCAGCAAGTTATTATCTTGG
>OMKK01043462.1:13848-27574 GCA_900302305.1 Polymixia japonica | reverse complement strand
TAGTCTCCTACCATCTCCTCCCACACCTCTCTCTGCCTCTTAAACCTCAGGGCCTACACAGACTCTCACCGAGAGCGAAACCAGTCAAAGAGAAACACAAACTGCTCCTCACCTCCACCTCTCTTAGTCTCTCTTACTTTGTGTCTCCATGGGTGTTATAAGAGGGCAGAGAGTGAACTGAAAAGTCTCCATCCTACAGCCATCATCCCATTTACACAAAACTGACTTCCTGTTGGTCCCAGATAGGATCTTTTAGTGGTTTCCTTCTTGGTAGGCTAGAGTCGAAATAACAACAAAAAAAATCAAAATACATCTGTAGGGATTTTGTCCTTAAGCCGCTGCTCATGTTATGTTGCAATGGAGTGAAAAGAATATGTTACGTTTTGTGCCGTTACACTTAAATGCAACATGGTGAAAATTGAACGTTACTGTGTCACACCACACTAGGGGTGTTATTGAGAGTGACAGAAGTAACATGCAACTCTAACTCAGCTATACATTTGAATGAATATGACACTGATTGCCAGTTATGTGTGTGCGTGTGTACATTTACATTTACTATTAACCTATTGACTACGAAGTCAAGCTTTTCTCTTTTCTGCTTTTGCGGAGTTGGTACAGACTCCTGTCACATTAGTGTGTTGGCCCAATTTACTTAGTGTACTTTGCCCAGTTAACAAAACATTTACAAGGTGTAAGCACTGTGTCCTAGTGCTGTTTCGAGGCCTGCATCGACTGAGGATTTGACTGATTTAAAAACTAAAAAAACTTTTAAAAAAAACCTTCAAGTATTTGTTGTAAAAGTTACAGCATACATCAAACTGAACCGAACAGCAAAATGTGACTAATATCAGTTGTAAGGTATCATTCGAACAAAGTAAGCCATGATCCATTTATAAGTTCTCCAGGTTTACCTGTGTGTTACGGTTGTGGGTATGTGTGCGTTCTATCCTATTCACCAATTCAGCAGAACAGAAGACTGGGCTTAACCTTTTATTCACAAACCGATGGATTTATTGCCAAGGAAATTCAGTTGTACAGCTGAGCTCCAAAAACAATTTTTAAATGTTATCGAGCAATGGATGCATGTGGAGGACTTTTCTCCCTGTTCAAAGAAACTCTTTAAGAGAGACCTAACTCATGGATCTGACTGCAAGTCCTAAGGAGTTAAACTTGATCTCCCCGCCCTTTGCTTTAGAGACCTCACAGAGACTGGATTATGTTGAGGAGGACTATGGAGAAGGAAGAGTTCTATGCTCCTGGACCAGACCTTTTAATGGATATGATGTCAAAGTACCACAGGAAGTGGCTGGATGTCAGGGATTCTAAAGGGATGTGTGTCCTTTCTTTCTTGATGTGGTCTCCCTCCCCTTCGTTCTGTCCTTCACAGTGCAGAGCAGATGTAAAGTCATTATAGAGAATAGAATCATTTAAAACAGATTGCCAGTCTCGAAACCAAATTTTCGCCTTGCCTCACATTCAGAAATCTGAACCAGCATTAGTCTTTTTGTTATATTGTGTATTTTAGTCTTAGTTTAGCTCTCCTGATAGTGATTAATTGACCAGGGCAAATTAGAGCTACTCTAACTTAGATTTGTTTTTTTGTTTGTTTTTTTTACTTTTGATGTATGCCTTGTTATTCAGAATAGTGCAGTTGAAGGGAAGGAGCTAAGGAAGCCTTTTGAGGGAGGGGAGCCACCCACATCGAGTATCTAAGATGGACTGAGGGAGGAGAAGATTCTTAAACTCAGCCTAAAGAAATGAACCATGAAGGACCACAGTCTCAACTGTTGGGGCATCACTTAAGCATTGTTCCTAGGAAGGACAATAATGGATTCTATTAGTTCTTTTAATCAGTGTGAATGTGGGTGAGTGAATTTTCTAGTGTGGCCCAAAATGAGGCCCTCTCGAAGCTGTCACATGGTTACACACTTATTGGACTAAAAACTGACTTGTCCACAATGCTACCTGTGTCCACACCTATTGATGTTAATGCTGTCCCTGTTGGTTTCTTGTTTGATTCATTTCATTTTTTCCTCTTTTTTGTGTTTGTGAGGATGCAAATGTCACACATAAAATTTCTATTGTAAAAATACATTGTTGGGTTTGTTTGCGATTTAGCCTTGATATATGTTGCTAAGCCCATGTCATTGGAAACAGACAACGCAGCAAGTTGTTTGTGAAAGAGGTTAAGGGAGAGCTCATGCAAATTGAGGCGTACAGCATACAGTTGTTGTGATAAAGTTGGCAAATTCATCCAAATAAAATAGTTTGTCATTTGAGGCTTCTCACCTTATTTTGCTACTATCATGATGTAACGTTTTACCTCTACTTAGACCCACTCCTTTATTGCTACAGTTTAATAGTTTAGCCTGAACTGTAATGCGCTAGTCACCTTCATAACTTCTACAGCTCAAGAGACCATTCCCCGATTCAATTGTAATAGATAAATGGACCATGTAAAACTTTCATGAGCTTGTTAAATCCATAGACCACAATTGTAAGTCAGGGATTTTTGTCTCTCTCTCTGACCAACTTGACAACTACCAAGGTGCACAGTCAGTCTCAAAGGATGTAGAGAGCTAGTACTTATAAATTAGAACTAATATTCATTACTTTCTTTTCATTAACATCAAAAGAGCTCTTATATTCTCCAAGGCATGAAATGAAGTACTTGTTCAATGGTGCCCTGATGTGTCTTGAAGAGATATTACACCTTTGGTAGATTTTTATTTTAGTGTACATGCCTCATGAACCGTCGACCGCCAATATTGGCCACTCTGGGGACCTGTAGTCACTACTGATCAGTCAAGTTTCGAAAAGGTGTGCTTCTGTTCTAATTGCTTTCTTTCTCCCTCAAGGCTCTGATCCCTAAAAAATGGCAGAAAATTAAATAGGGTTCCATTCACCTTTATGTTTAAATACAGGGACAATTAGACTTCCTTTATCCCTTTTTTCTTATCTCTTAAGCAGAATATAAAATGAACCTTCCAGCATAAAACGGTCCAATGCTCCATATGCAACGGGACACTAAGTACTGCCAGGGTCAGGGGTTTGACGTGTCTTGTTTTGACTTGTCGCACAATATGAAGATGGGCTAGTTGTAAAAACATTTTTGTAAAGTTCTAAATTGTAAAGTTACTGGATAATGGGCAGTCTTCATGCTCCTCATACTGCTGAAAACGTTTGCTCTGTCACCACAACAAAGGGAGCAGAGGTTGCCATGGAGGTTCCATGTGGAATGGACCTTTCCTTTGACCACTTGTCCCAGCACAGAACAGAAGAGCTTAGTTATTGTTACATTAGAGCATTTTTATCAGAGGGCTTAGGGGAACAGAAACTGCTGACAAAATCCAGCCCTAGTCTATATATACAGTATATGCATATATAAATGACTTACGTAGACCCAGGTAATATTTAAATCTGTGTCCAGGATCTTATTTATTATAACTTTCTTCCTGTTTGCAACTTAAGGATTTAATTCTAAAGGCAATATATCATCCTTGGAAAAAAACATTACATGATGTTCAGTATTTCAAAAGTAGCACTGAATTGCTTGAACTGAATTGCAATTAACTGCTTAAGAAATAAGAAAAAAGGGATAAAGGAAATCTAATTGCCCTTATTTAAACATAAAGTTGAATGGAACCCTATTCATTATGAAATCTTTTCATAATGTCACCCTTTCCTAACCAGGGTCCTGACATAGTTGGCAACTTACGTTATGTTTCATTATGAGTTTAAGTTTCTATCCAGCAGCCATTTTGCAAAAGCAATATTTCAAAACATGGGTGTCTCCTTTTGGAATTAGAACTTCAGTTATTGATGCAGAGCGCTGGGGGAAAGGCCTGAATGCTGGTAATGATTGGACATCTCCAGAGCAGCTAATATTGAGAGCTGACTGTTTCTAAATTCCTAGAAAGTGTGTTTGCAAAAAGGTCCTATTACTTTACTGCTGTGTATTGTGAAAGTCTTGCTTTTGTTTCCACCCTGTGGCAGCATTGACTAATTACAACTTATTTATCCAGTTCATGGGCCTTGACACCGGAGCAAATTTATATTATACAAAGAACATACTGCAGATGACTGTTTATTTATCATATATATATATATCACATATATACATTTTAGAAATATGCTGGCAGAATTAAGGTAGCTTTAAAAATGTGAAGAAAAAAGGTCAGTTTCTTGAAGTATATTTATTTTACTCAATCTGATTCAATCCATTTTCCAGGTTTAATTCATTGATTGATTTTCTCCCTCTAGATTAAGCAGTAAGATGGCAACTTGCTCTTCCTTCCATAACATTGCAAAGCAGGCTCAATGACTATTTAAAGCAAAAAACATTCAGAAACATCAATCACATACATTACAGAGGTGCTGTCACACTGCAAGATCAAGCAAAATCAGCTTTGTTCCCATGTATAAGCCAGCGACACTCTGAATGTGATCTTCACACTCAATTCCTTCTTTAAATCTCCCTTAAGTAGGTTTTAAAATCAGCCCTGTCATTGTTTGTCTGGCTGAGCCTCTAAGTGTCTCTGTGCTGCCCTCAAGGTATCCTGCAGGTCCTTATATTGGGCCAAAGAGCAGGCCTCTTCCAGCTGAGCCCAGCGGTAGTCCTGGTGCTCCTCAGACAACATCACAGCTGTCCCTGGGTCTCTTAGCTCGGCCAGCCAGTACAGCACCTCCTTGGGTTTCCCTCGTACCTCGTAGTGAAGCTCCTGCACGAAGCTGTCGACCACCCGCAGGTGCTCCACCCCCAGCCCCGCCTCCTCCTTGGTCTCTCTCAAGGCAGTGGTAAGGTCATCTTCCCCTGGGTCCACATGACCTGGAGATAACACAGTTGAAGGACATTGTGGAAAATTTGATATTGTATGGTTTACTAGTGTCCGTCTTCAAGATTAGAGTCCAACTACACAATCATTTACTCTTCTTAAACTCACGTTCTTTAAAGTATGACAGCGTCTTACATTATTGACTACAATACCTTTGGGTGGTGTCCAATGGTGCTCCCCGTAAGAGGTCTGAAGGAGGAGGTACTCAATGTTGTCTGGAGGAGGAACAGCCTTGGCTAAGCGACGGAACACTATAAAGCCACATGCCCGCAGGGCCATCCTCCTATTCAAAACATATGCAGATCTCAATACATGCACATTATGTTGTGTACCAAATTTCCACCATAGAACACTTAAGGCTGCAGTATGTAAGGATAAGTTCTCCATTGAACCTGGGGTCAGGTTCATAATTGAATTAACAATATATTGCATTACTCTTCATAAAATTAATGTTCTAATAATACCTATTGAGTCAATTTGATTGAAGGATAAAGTGCAACATGCATTATCACATAATGCTAGAGTGTACCCTCAACAACTTGTATGATTTATTGGGTCTGACAGGTGTAAAAGGTTTATAAACTCAGATATAATTGCCTCAATGGTATCTATAAAACTATATATAAACAAATGTTAACTGGGCTATCTACTGTACCGTACCAGTTCAGTGACTCTCCTCCTATATAGTTATATAGAGTATATATAACAGTCACTATATATAATAATCACATAGCTGACCAGCAGTGAACGATGCTGAAGTTTCGCATTTCGATTCGCAACTTCCAATTTGGCAGTTAAGGGGAAAGGGTCATATTTCGCTCATTTCCAGGTATTTATGTTTAACCTGGGACTCCACTACAGTAGCTTTGCCTGGTTCACAGTTCAAAGTCCTTATTTATCTTATACTGGCCCTTTATGCAGCCCCTCTGTTCAGCCTCTGTCTGAAACAAGCCGTATTAGCTCCTGTTTCTTTAAGGCCCCCCTCCCTAAAAGCCCACTTTCCTCTAATTGGCCAACATCCTCTTGCCGGTGTGGAAAGTGAAAGTAAACTGTAAACCTACTAAGTAACATATAATTTCTCGTTCTTGATTGGAAGTTGGCAACTTCTCAAATCCAACCATAATGTTCCAGCCCGAATCTGATTTGGAATATGAGAGTGGACTAACATCACAAACAACAAAGCAGCAACAAAGATTACAGCAGGACGTCTCTGTTTGGTGTATGTGTGGGAAATGCGCTAAAATACCGACTGAAGTGGAAAACGTCTGCTGTCAGGAAATAACAAAGATAACGTAACTACTAAAATGTTATTCTGCTGTCGCCAAACAACAGTATAGCGTCTCCCTGCACTGTCGGTTATAGCTAATTGCTTATTACTTGAAAAAACTTTGTTGTAAAGACGTGCATGCATCATTTTTCCCTTGTTGTCTTTGATTGGGGAACTTTTGTCACTGCCTGGAGCAGATGACCATATAAAGAAATCTGTCCCGAGTTGACATCAGCTTGTGCAGAAAGTAGAAAAAACGTTTGAAACCTAGCGTTCAGAGCAGTCTGAAGCCTGAGCTTTTAGCTCACAGGGATTACTTTATCATTCATTTAACTCATTCTTTGACACTTTGGACAAGTTTAATATGAACATCCAACATTATAAATATGTCAGATAACAGGGAAAAGCATAATAGGTCCCCTTTAAGGGAAACTTAACTTACAGTGCTGAGCGAGCGATCCTTCATTTTTTGCACCTCTTACTGTAGTGAAAGCGTGTTAGACATTTTAGGTAAAGCCTTAACGCTGTCTGAAACCCACATTGGACCAGGTCCAGATCAAAAACCATTATACTTAGACTGGTCTCTCTGGGATAATCTAGTCCAGATTTGACAAGTCTAAGTGTAGTGGTTTTTGAGAATTTCCAATGTGGTCTAGATGTGAAAAAAGCAGTGAAAACTCCATTTTTTGCATTTTCACAAATAGAATAAAGATTTCACAAATTTGAAACTGTGTCTTAAAGAGTCTCTGGCTTCTCTGGGATAATCTAGTCTAGATTTGACCAGTCCAAGTACAGTGTTTTTTTATCTGGACCTGGTCCAACATGGTCTAGATGTGGAAAAAGCAATGAAATCTCTCTTTTTTGCATTTTCACAAATAGAATAAAGATTTCACAAATTTGAAACTGTGTCTTAAAGAGTCTGGCTTCTCTGGGATAATCTAGTCTAGATTTGACCAGTCCAAGTACAGTGGGTTTTTTTTTTTTATCTGGACCTGGTCCAACATGGTCTAGATGTGGAAAAAGCAATGAAATCTCTCTTTTTTGCATTTTCACAAATAGAATAAAGATTTCACAAATTTGAAAGTGGGTTTCAGACAGTTCACAACAGTTAAGAGGTGCGGAGGATCGGTCACTCAGCACTGTCAATTAAGTTTCCCTTAACTGCCGAATCGGAAACTAAATTCAGTGTCGTCAGCAACTTAGTTACTTTGTTGCTTGTCTAACTGCATCTGGATCACACGAGTATACTGTATATAACAGATCAGATGTCGCCTACATAGCCAGTGGTGGCTAGTCCTGCCATGCACAGCCGCTCTTAATGTTCTGTTTGAAGGTGCGGAAGTCGTTATATTATGTTGTTAAACGTGTTCACTGTCTACCTTCGAGTGCATGGGAAGCAGTTTCAATAATGATCTTTAAAAGGTTAGAAACTTACAAACAATTTCTTCTGAAAAGATTTGATTTAGAACGCTTCACATTCTTGAAGGATCCCGACAATCACGCTGTGATTGGCTAAAGGAAAGTCTAGTGGTGCACTGAGAAACGAGTCCGGTACCTATTGTAGACTCCTACAAATAGTTCCATATTCTATGACTGATTCATACGAGGTATTATGATTATGATTATGATGATGATGGTGATTAGTATTATTATTGTTATTTATTACATTACAATTAAAAGTTGAATTATTAAATGATGGTAGCAAAAAGAAAAAAATATTGCTGCAGCTATTAACTTTGTATTATAAAATAGAGATTAGAAATATTAGATTCGTCCTTTTTTTTTTTAAAGAAATCTACTCACATGACAGATTAAAGCATCGGGAAATTAATTAATTGGTTTCATAATATGCTGACAAAGAAAATACTTTCCTTCCAGCTAAACCCCTGATGTACCTCTAGGAGATAGAGATAAGAAATGCACCCAGTGTAGATAGGGCCAACGTCAGACAGCCTGGGGGTGAAGATAATCGAGTCGGCCCTCCTACCCACGCAACCCCAACCTGTCAGCAGTCTACTTGCTCAGCTTGAGGGGGATACACTGCTGTTGAGTGCCAAGGTAAAGACTAAAACTCTAGCAAAAATGGAAAAATATGTTTTATTATTTTTGAGTGCGCTATAGCTAGAAATTAAATACTATTGAGAAAGAAAGAGAGTGAGAGAGAGAGGAGGTTAAGGTTAAAACCAACTGTTACACAACGACCATATTAGGAGAAGGATAATATGTGTTTTTTCAGCCTTTAGCCAAGCTGCCATTAAACTTCCTGGTAAAAATGTATTATTGGCCTTACATAAATTATTATTCTGCCATTCTGAGGCATGCTGCTTTAGCCAGAGGCTTCTGGACATGTGGCCCCTGCTGCTACCACTGTGTGCTTATTCAACCTGCACTGAAGTGCTCATTATTCCGCTCTGGTATACATAAATTACACTTAAGGTCAGATTTCACTGCATAGAGATATTTTTGGTATACACTGTCACATAGATTATACATGGAGATGCTGTCATCAACAGATGACCAATGCTTGGGTGGAATAATGATATCAACATTTTTTATCTATGTCTTATGTAATTTTCTCTAGCCCAGCTTGTGCGTCACTTCACATCCATTACATTATGTTTAGTTACTGCACATAGAATTTGTGTGACTAGAGATCACACAATGGTATATTTTACTAAAACAAAATCCCTTAAATATTTTTTGGATGGATTAAGTTAGGCTTCTGAGCTGCTGAGCAGGTTACAAGTTGGCAGGATCAGGTATCCCTTAAGTCCTTCATTGCTGATACAATTCAGTTTCTGAAATGCTGAGGTGTATTTGTAGTAGATCTGGTCAGTGCAGAGAGTAAATGCAAAATGGGATGGTCCTGGGATGCTGCACGTTTGAGAGGCATCTAATAAAAGAAAAAAAACCTCGGTGAATGGAGGTACCCACACAATTATCCCAGAGGCATTTCCAAACTCGACCCATTTCATCTTATGTGAAGGCAAAGTCGAAGTTCAAGTTCAAGTTCAAAGTGTTTATTGTCATGTGCACATCATAACGCAGGGTCATTCTGAGCAGTGAAATTCTTAGGACATGGCAAGCATCAACTACGTAGTAGGTATAGTCCAAAAAGAATTAAAAATATATATATATAAAATAGCAAAATAAGATAAGTAAGCAAAATAAGATAAGTAGCAAAATAAGATGAGTAAGATAAGATAAATCTGTGTACTAAGTGTAGGAGAGTCACAAATAAGGGCAAAGTTTAAGCGCTCACCCTAAAATATGGTGTTGTTATAGCATTGATGGCCTTAATTGCGGGATAGTTACGCCAGATCCTGTGAACTGGTAATTAAAAATAATGTATTGTTTTAAATACTGTATTGTAACATTTTCTGTTTGTCCTATAAACAGTAATCTCGAGTGCTGTCCATGGAGGAAAAGGAGGAGCCCACAGGAGGGCCCCACTTTGTGGGGAAGAAAGAGGAACTGATTGAAGCCAAGCGCTCTTTCAGGACACTAGAGGGGAGGGATATATTGGTCATCTACCACCAAGAAGGCTTCTTCGCTATAGACGTTCACTGTTATCGTGAGTTGGATAGTTCTTCATCTCAGGCATAGATGGAGCTAATCTCCTCTAAATGCTAAACTCAGAGCAGTTGTCGTTGAGGAGCTGTTTGACAATAATTCCTTAGTTTTTGCAAAGAATCTAAAAATGAAGGACAAAAGCTTATTGGCTTTCAGAATGAATCTGACTAATAGTTATTCAGGCATCTGGTTTCCAATGGGAATAGTAAGAATGGACCAAGACCTGTCATTTCTCACAAAAACCATGTCTAGAGCTATAGAGTGTTATGCCTCATAAATCAACACAGTGTCTTGACAACGGCCTTGTTCCACAAACACCACATCACAACGGAGGCGATGCTGTCTTGCAGTCTCTATTTAAAGGCGCTATTTCTAATAATAAGTCAAATTTCCACATTGTATCCTATGATATAGTATAATGGTGATCGTCTGAAAGCTTCCCCTCTCCCTCTGTGTGTTTTGATTGTGCCTCAGTGGCGCTGATTCCCTCTACTTTCTGGTCTTTTGCTTTGACTGCCTGTCAAACAGCTCCTACCCTCAGCCTGCACAAGCCAGAAACACTGTGCTTCTTGTTTTGGCTTGTTAGTGTATTTCACCTCACCAACACTAGAGGTCAGTCATGTGCTGATCTTACAAATAGCACCTTTAACAGTGTGTTGATCCACCTTATTATCTACGGGTCATGCCCCCACATAACATCTATAAAGTGTGTCCAGTCAGCAAAATGTTAGGGTGCTGTAAACTGTTATTACTGCTTATTCTGCAATATGCTGATCCTGTCCCCTTCCAACAGATGCTGGGGGATCCCTGCAGAATGGAGACATTGAGGTGAGGTGTGAATTAATATAAGATAATAGAGGTTGTCTCTTTTAATCAAACTTAATCAAACAAAAACAGGCATAATGTCAGTTATCGTATCACAGAAACTCCAAGAATACTGCATTTTCACTGGTAATAAAATGGTATAGATTTTAGAAAAGGATTTTGATCCCAGTCATGCACTTACAGGGTTTCTACTTTTAGAATTACACAGAAAATCCCCAGGGCGAGTACTTATAGGGACTTAAAGGGATGCTGTAATGAAACTGCAGAACATTCCACATGATATGTGAAAGGACCTGACACACTTGGTTCAATTCCACAAGGGGTTGTTTACTTGCTCTCTTTCAATTCACTCAGGAATTTGATGGCAAGATGTGCATAGTTTGTCCAAAGCACAAGTACAAGATTTCTTTGGCCAAAGGGGAGGGGATATACAAGTCCAGCAACTCCAAGGAGAAGCCGCCTGCTGTCAAGTGGTACTCTAAGGGCGTGAAGCAGCGAGTTCACACGGTCACCGAGACTAATGGGGAGGTCTATGTCAAGCTGTCTATGGACCCGCACTGGCTCGAGTCCGACTTCTACCAGGGAGAGAAGGGCAAGTTGGAGAGGGCCAAGATTGAAGCTACCGAAGCTGCGAAGGCCAAGGCCAAGGAAGCAAAATCTTGATAGCGGCGCAGATTTATCTTGATGAGGACTGCATCTCGGTCTAATCTGGAGTGGCCTCCTCTCCCTGTCTCCTCTGATCTTCACTAATGAGCAACTCCAAGGTAGATGGAAGCAATGTGATAAATGCCTGGATGATGATGGCATTGACAGAGAAAGACACTGGGAGGTAGTCTACCTCCACTCATCTGTAGGGCTCTCATGGACATTTTATTCATATTGAGTAAATCAGACCCTCAATACATAAGTCTCATTGTTTAATAATGTTGGGGTATATCAACGTTTTAACATTTTAAAGTTTTGTATGAGTATCGCTAACCATTTACATAATAAGCCAGATTAATTGTTAAAATTGGGTTAGTGTAGTCTATACCTCCATATCTCAAGAACATATAAGTCACTAAATAAAAATTTGACAACTTTTTTAACTTTTGAGTTGTGTTTTTTGTTCTGTGGTCAAATTAACGATGTCACAAGGTTCCCAGATGCATATCCACACTGCCAAGGCATGCCGATATTCCTCATGCACATTGCATACAGTAAACTAATCAATAAGATGGGAAGGATTAACATGCACTTAATCCATATTGATCTATAAAAGCCTAATGGGGAAAACCATTGACCTTTGATGGAAAATGTAAAGAAGAGGTAACCATAGAGGCCATCCTTTGTCTGTTTATTCCAGTGGATAATGTTACAAAAGAAAACTCTCCTGCATGATTATATTGATTTAATGCATAGATTCCAGCATTGAGCGTTAGGGCTGTGAATTGTCGTGCGTGAAGTTCGTGACCACAGACACCACAGGTTTTCTTTCCATAGGTTGAGGAGGAGTGGAAGCACTTAGCAAATAGGACCTGGTGTGGGAAAGGGGGTGTTGATACTGGTCCCATACTAGGGACAGGTACTAATAGACAGGTACTAAAGGTCGGTCATCGCTGAGAGTCCTGGATGGCCTTTGCTCTTGTGCTCCCTGCCTTGGTCCTGCACGTGATGTGATGATTTTTCATTATTCATGGGCTACTAACTTATGAGTTAGCCTTTGCAATTTCTATAGATATTCTTCAGCAGAAATTGGTTGATGAGTCAATGCTATCTTGTATTGTGAGGCCTATTTGCTACGCAAAAGAACAAAATTATGTAACACATTTACCATTGGACTTGAAGACTCAAGGCCACTCACATTGTCTATTATTCCTCTGTGCTTGCTCACGTTGTTCCAATATCTTCTCAACAGACCATGAATTATTGGTACAGTAGAGCCTAAAAGACTGATAGTGGCTTGGCCCTAGATCCACAGAGGCCGTGGGCTGAGAATGCATGAGGAGAATGTTCCTCTGTGCATTAATGCTGCTAACCCACTGCAACAGAAAGTCATGTGATGCATCAATACCATCAAGACATGCACAAGGCCCAGGTAAACATTGAATAGACTGAGCGTGTTACCTCACATGAAATATTAAAATATGATTATGTGGCCAAATTGAGACTCTTGATACAATACAGGGAGCATTGTGCGCAGACGGTCATTTGCAATAGGTCAAGTAGAGGGCTCGATGACAAGAAAAAACAGCAGGTCGTCTGAGGAAATTACTGAGCAGCGCTGCCTGCCTTACGCACCTTTTATTTCAGAAGGAAATTATTGCTCAGCATCTGAATGTCTAATGTGATTAAGGGCTATATAAATAAACTTGACTTGACAAGTGATAAAAACAATAAGGCTATTTACAATGGTGCAGGGCACCCAAACCAAGGTCCTAGATTCCCTCTTCTGGTTTGCATCTTGCATAATTCATGGCAGTAAAGGGACTTCACAATGCTCTGATTAAACCTTTAACCCTCAACAATTCTACTCCTAATTTACCTACCAGATCACATTAATATATTGGCTACTGTGACCCACTGCATGACATCAATTTCAACGCCAATTATTTGGGATTTGCCGGTCTAATCATTATATAGTCTCCCAATAGTCATTCATTATCACTTCATTATTATTGCATACAATATGTGTGTAAGAAGGTTGCAAAGCACCTAAGAATCCCGCATGGCAATCCTTTGTATCCTTTATTATATTAAAGCGGATTGCAAATCCATTTCAGTCATTTTGAGAGTGTGCTAATGTCAAGGGAATGGAGCCCATTGGCAACAATAGCCATTTGCTGTGTGGCTGTGTATTTACACCTAGGTCTACTTAAATAAGACATCACCTTGTTGGGAAACACATTCTTGAATTGTTTGTCGATATAATTGAAATTAAATACCATTTATTCAATTGACGAGAAAAACGTGGGGGAAAAAAATCGTTTGACTGTAAGGACACAATGTAGTTGTGTGACTGCACCTCGACGTGCGCTTTGTTTGTGTGTGAGTGCGTGTGCGCGCGTGTGCGCGCGTGCGTGTGCTGAGTCAGGCGCGACCGCTCTCTCTCTCTCTCTCTCTCCGGTCCGTCGCTCTGTCTATCATCAGTCCTCTCTCCCCCCCCCCCCCCCCCCCCCCCCCTCCTTCCCTCTCTCCCTCCCCCTCCCTCCCCACCTCTCTCCCTCCTCTCTCTCTTTTCTTC
>OMKK01043458.1:0-11465 GCA_900302305.1 Polymixia japonica | reverse complement strand
GACAGAAGCCCACCCTGCGTCCTGACATTTGGACCACGACACAGGTGCACCGCGTCTCTCTCGGGAAGCACAAATGAGAGAAATGAAAAAGTGTAGATAGTGTAGCGAGAGAGAGGTAAAGCGAACGATAGAGGGAGGGAGAGAGAGAGAGAGAGAGAGAGAGAGAGAGATGTATGCGTCGATCCCCTCTAGTGTCCATTAAACTCCTCACTCAAAATGATATCATGACATATTCATTTTTTAGTCAAACATCTTCATTTTTAAAGTGACCCAGAGCACTCGCTTCCCTCCGCTGATAAAAGACGCCTAACTGGTAAAGTCACTTGACTTCCTCATTGCTGGTATCCAATAATCGCACACCTCATTGAAAAACAGAAAGAGAAAGTAAAAACTCACAGGGCACTTGTGCTATTATCCTGTTTCGTCGTGAAGTCGTCGGGCACGTCGGATGTACTAAACTGATCCTCACAAAGACGAAAAGAGTGAATTCAGATATTGGAAGAGAGAAAGTCATAAGTTGCGCGTCCTCGGGTTCATTTGAGGTCACCATCATTTGGAGAAAATGTCTCGGGGCTCAAACGCAGGTTTCGACCGACACATCACCATTTTTTCGCCCGAGGGACGCCTTTACCAAGTCGGTGAGACGTTTTCTGTTATCGTTTTGTCTCGGAGCGTCCGCACAGTTCAACGGTTCATCTAAAGTTCTCATCATTAGTTGTGTTTATGCCTAGATTTTAGTGCAAGTGTAGGTGGCAAAACAGATGGCCCTGAAATCCCTTTGCATAATACTGATGATTTGCTAATCAAGCCAAGCATGCATGTTTTTAACAACGTGAATACCATTTTAACATTTAAAGTCTCTTTGTGTGTGTGTGTGTGTGTGTGTGTGTGTAATTGTCTTGTAGAGTATGCCTTCAAAGCCGTTGCCCAGAGTGGTCTGACGTCAGTGGCGATCCGGGGTACAGACAGTGCTGTGGTGATCACTCAGAAGAAAGTGCCGGTAAGATATCATGAAACTGACACACACACACACACCACACACGCATGGACACACACGTGCGCGTGCGCGCACACACGCACAGCCACAGTACACAAACACACTCACTGGGATGATGCGAGATGTGAGATAGTGAAAGGGTCAGATACACCCGGTGAAGCCTGACAGAGTTGTGACTCCAGCATTCTGCTGACTTGACAGTTGATGATATCACCAGGACCCAATACACACATCAGCAAGTGGGAGACAGTTTTCTTTTGTTACCAAGCTTTCGTTACACATGTTTAAGTTTCTAATCTTCATCTTTATTATTATCATATTCATTATCATCGTCATCTATTTCATCATCTTCTTCCAAATCTTCTACTTCCCCTTTTTTCTGCTTCTTCTTCCTCGTTTTATTCCTCTAATTCTACTTTGTGCTTCCTCATGTCATCCTCATGATTGTTATGATGTGCTTGATACTGATAAATACTGATATTTGTTACCAAAAGATAATTATGTGAAGTGACACCTGGACTATTTCCCAACCCCAGGACAAGCTAATAGACTCCTCCACCATGACCAACATGTTCAAACTGACCCCTCGCATCGGCTGTGTGATGACTGGACACAATGGTATGTGTTTATCAAATTCACAACAACCGCATACATATTGACTCACATAGTAATTGCATGAGACAAACTCCTCAGCTGAAAAACATTAGTCCGTAGCTCTCATGCTGTGTAGAAACCGGGACACAGACACACCGACACATTACACAATATAAATTTTTGTAATTGTCTGCTCCTCTCTGCAGCGGACAGTCGTTCTCAGGTGCACCGGGCGCGTCTGGAGGCAGGGGAGTGGAAGTATAAGTTTGGTTATGACATCCCGGCTGACGTGTTGTGCCGCAGGCTGGCCGATATCTCACAGGTCTACACACAGAACGCTGAGATGAGGCCCCTTGGCTGCTGTGAGTGGAGACCTGTTCCTCTCCTGTTTTCTACCTCTCTGTGTTCGCTGAGCTGTTTAACTCGCTCTTTAGCAGTCCCTTTCTTCGCTTTTAAATCTCTAGTTGTGCTGTGGTTAGCGCTGTTGCCTCGCAGCACCAGAGACCAGGGTTCGATTCCCGGGTCCTGTCTGCTTGCCGTTTGTATGTTCTCCCCGCGAGCTCTGGTTTCCTCCGACCGCCAATTAGCAGGTTTCCAATTAGCAGGTTAGGCTAATTGGAAACTCTAAAATTGTCCATAGGTGTGAAAGGTATGTGGGTGTATTTCTGATGGCCCTGTACTGGACTGGCCTCCCGTCCGGGGTTTCCCACTGCCTCACCCCCAAAGTAAACTGATCAGCCATCAGCAATGCCATACAATGCCTTCAAGCATTAACCACCAGAGAGTTACCAGGTATTAGCAGTTTTCTACTGATGGACACTTAAGTTCTGGTTCTCACTAGACAATAATTCCCTCAATTGTAGAACGATTGACCCATCCTGACGGTTGGGGAGGCCGCAGGTGGACGGGGTTTATCCTGTAGTGTGAAAAGACTCAAGACTTTGCTGCCCTCCTCGACTCCAGACCAGTTGGGATGGCTAAGGTTTTTTCAAACCTGTTCGATATTGTCGGTATAGTCTGGGCTCACTCGTATACTGTAGTGTGAATTAGTGAAGACTGAAATATGAGCTCAACTCTGGCAACAGCGAATCGCAAGAAAAAATGGGACCCATTCTTACGTGGATAACTCAGATATCTGGATTAGAAAGTTGACAATAAGTCATGAAAGATTTTCTGTTCCTTAAATTTAGCCTAACTGGTTACCAGAGCAACAAGTCCTTCATCTCTGAACCTGCAAAATTACAGGCTTGAAATGGTACTTCAACTGTAGCGTTTCATGTAGAAATGACTGTGGTGTTCCTTAGAGAGGCGTCAATAAATCCAGCAGATATCATAATATTGAGACGGTGAGAATCAAATAGCGAGTCTTCATGTGTGAAACTCTGCATCTCTGCACACTTTTATAACGGCGAGACAAGGGCAACCATCAAGACCAGTTGCTAAATATGAACTGCCTTCGAAAGAGACAACTTGAAAAATCTTTGTCTGTATGGGCCATTAGCTGTTGGACTGGAGCAGTTGGGGCTTAAGTGCCATGCTCAGTGGCACTTTGTCAGTGGTTGCCTGAACTCTTGCTATACAGAACTTGTATTTTGCTTTTATATGTTTGAATGCTCTCATTTCCTTACCTTGTTTCTTTCTCTTTCTTTTGCTTCATCAGCTATCCACTTACCCGCTCATTTACTGTGTAAGGCGTCTTTCCGCCCTCACTCCTTTTCTGGGTGGTGTTTTTACTCAGTGAAGACATTTTGTTCTCCCAGGTATGATCCTGGTGGCCATTGATCCACAACAGGGCCCAGTGCTGTATAAATGTGACCCGGCAGGCTACTACTGCGGCTTCAGGGCCACAGCGGTCGGGGCCAAACAGATAGAGGCCAACAGCTACCTGGAGAAGAAACTGAAGAAGAAGCCTGACCTGAGCCATGACAGGACTATACAGGTACAGAAGAGGTTTATGAACGGAGCTGGTAGAAGAGCTCTCTGGGAATAATGAGGTTTGCAGGGCAATGTTGTGCTCTGAGGCAGGTCACAAGCTAATTGTTTAGTCCAGGGAAGAATAGATTATTCCTTATATAGTCGTCAGCATGGCTTAGAGTGATCGATCCATAACTAAAAGGTCACAGAGCCCAACCCAGTCTTTATTTCTGGCTGTGTTTTTTAGAAAAAAATACTCACAGAACAGAAGCAAAGCGCGGTGACGTGGGTCATTTGAAACAAGCAACGTCCCAGTCAAAATCTAAAGGCTGTTTGAGTCAGTCGCAAAGGGACAGATGGTTTTATAACTTTAGAAACAACTGTCTGTCTAGGCTCGCCAAGTCACAGCATGAAACAACATACGTCATATCATGGGGAAATTGTTATTGGCTCATCTTAGAAAATGTAATTTTCTGCCCAAAAATACTTGTAAATGGCCTAAATTAACATTTTTGGACTTGATTCATTGTGGGAACCCACTGTGCAGCACCTGGATGCGTGTATCAGCTCATAAAAGTGAAAATCAACCATGTGGGGCTTTAACTCAAAAGTGTCCATGAACTGCATGTGTCCTATCATAGTGTCCTTGAGCAAAACGTTGAACCCCTACATACTTACCTATAAATTCATCCCAATAAAATGTGATGTAAAATTAAGACTTTTCAAGACTGAAATGTCATGTTTGATCATAACAAAGCTTTGTAGTTTTGGTGGGTTTTTTTTAGCTCCTCTCTTGTGTGTTGTGTTTCAACGACTTGCTTAGGAGTTTGACGTATGGGACAGAGGTTGCTGTTTATGTATTTATGCTAATCAGCACCCTTTCTTTCTCCCTCCTTTTGTCCAGATGGCTATCTCCTGTCTGTCCACCGTCCTGTCCATGGACTTCAAGGCCTCTGAGCTGGAGGTGTCCGTGGTCACCAAAGAACAACCTAAGTTCAGGTAACTTGAAGCCTGAGCTGTATGGATTATTGCTTGATGTAGTGGCTGGACCTTCTAATAGGACTGGGCAATTAATCAAATTTTATTTTCAATTACAATTTTGGCTTCCAACGATTACGAAAACAAGATAATCGAGATAAAACGATTACAAGTGCTGCATTCCATTTCGCAGTGATGCTTTCGTTTTGTCCTGTGTTATAAATCCAGCGCACCCCTTTCCTTTACAGTGGTGAGCTTTCGCCCCTCCCAAAAAGCCCAAACTCACTCTCAGCCAGGCTGTGGCATGTTTATTTTATTCTTTTATGTTTCAAACTAGGTCAACATCATCCGCAACAATAAAACATCAAGAGAACAAAACACAACAGAAAGAACATAGTCATTAGCGCCCTGATTAGCTGTATGCTAGTGTATTAGCTTGCATGTAGCCTCGCTATCCAGTCTCTTTTTTCATTTCCGCTTCGCTTCGTTCAACAGAAGCTTGCACACAATAACAAGGTTGAATTTCTATACAACAGAAAACATCAGAGAAATATGTGTTTGATGATGTGACACCTACAGTAACTTACGTTACACAAATTACGTAAACCACAAATAAAACATTTTCAGTTGAATTATATATAACGTTCAAGGAAATCCACTGTTAAAAAGATACATTTTTAATAAATGCATGATGTTTCCAAAGTCAATGAGTAATGACCAACGGTCAATGAGTATCGACCAAAATAATCGTGATTATGATTTTTGAGCAGTCCTAAATGGAGGGTGGCTTTACCATAGCTCAGCCTTGGCCAGTCACTAATACCCCTTTCACACAAGCTAAATCGTCATCAGACGATAGGCGATGGTTTCCGAAATTGCATTTCAGCCAATGCATTCCATCTCTTTTGCTCTCCCACTCAAACACGATGGGTCAATACTACTCGGACTACAAACGGAAACCAGAATGCTTCTTGTCCCGTTGCCTACAGATTCTGCATTCACCTGCAGATATCTGTTTATAGAGATCAACCTGACCCCGACCTTACCTTAACCCCAACCAGTTACCGCTGCTACACCTAACCATAACCTAACCAAAGTCCTAACCCCAACTGCGGAGGTGGCACTACAGGAAACACAATTCTAACAGGAGGGGAACATTATTTGAGGGGGGAACAGACTTTGACACAACACTACTGGGACCGCTCGGAACAAAACAAAATTAAACAAAAAACTACAGTTAGAAGCTAAGTTAGGTTAGTTAAATTAAGTTAGAAACAAATATTGAGGGTGGCGGACTTCCGCTTCCTGGGAGTCCACATCGAGGAGGACCTGACCTGGAGCACGAACACCTCTGAGCTGCTGAAAAAGGCCCAGCAGAGACTGCACTTCCTGAGGGTGCTGAGGAAGAATAACATCTCGCAGAGACTACTGGTGTCCTTCTATCGGTGCTGCACCGAGAGCACACTGACGTACTGTATATGCGTGTGGTACAGCAGCTGCACAGTAGCTCAGAGGAAAACGCTCCAGAGGGTGATCGAGACGGCTCAAAATATCGTTGGCTGCTCTCTCCAATCACTGGAAGAACTACACAGTTCCCGCTGCCTCAAAAATGGCGCACAACATCATCAATGACAATTCACACCCTGGACACACTCCGCTCGAACTGCTGCCGTCAGGCAGACGATGCAGAGCATTAAAAACAAGGACAACCAGATTTAAGAACAGTTTCTACCCAACAGCAATCACCACACTCAACACAGAAAAACACATTTGATGTGCAATATGTTTTTATAAGGGATCAGTGCAATGACACGATGACAGAATGCATGCTTGATTGTGAATGATGGGTGTCTGCTTGTGTTTTTCCTACCTTTTTAAGTGCTTTTAGTGGATTTATTTGTTTATTTATGATGCACAGATTGGTTGGCACTTTTAATTTTGTTGTACTTGTTACAGTGACAATAAAGATATTCTAATTCTAATACTTCTCATACATACATCTATGGCGCACAAACCAAGTCTGCAGACAACAAAACCTTGCAACAGCACTTGTTAGCACACATATAGCTAATACACATATATATTCATATCGGCCACCATAAACTTCACCATAAACCATCAGATTTATTAACCCATTAAGACCTAAGGCACCCTCTAAAAAAGCATTCTTAAACCTAAGGCATTGTTTGAAAATAACCTCCTAAAACCCAATGGTTTTCTGAAAAACTGTTTACTAAAACCTTTATTTCTCAGCCTGTAGCAGATAGAAACATGAAAACAACAACAAACAACAACATAAAAACATTTGAAAGCTTAAACCTTTGGCTTTAATTGGAATTAACTGGATTAAACCCTCACTCAGGTCGTCAGCCATTGTCACTGTTGAAGCGCGACTTTAGAAACTTTTGCTGTCCACACGGAGGCTACGGGCTAAGTTAAGAGGCTAATGGCTAAGACGGGCTAGCGCTGAAAAAAAACAAAAAACCTCCCCACGTGTATTTCAGCGAATCACAGTATTTCATCGGTCACGCGTCTTGAAAACGATGATGTCATCTAAAACGCGCTCACAACGCATCCGGTCTTAAAGGGAGAAGCACACAAACGTTGCTTCCGGTCGTAATGAGTTAAGTGATGCGGAAGTCATCTTCCCTAAAATGTCTAGATTTTTTGCTCAGTTTTATGGTCATACTGGACCCTGTAATAGTAATAGAACAAGTACCCAGTAGTTAAAAATAACTACAGTATAAATTATTTGTAAGATCCCGAATTGTTATCCCCTTACTCCATAACTTCACATCTTGTTCCCCAGTACCTACATATATGTATTGATACACACTGTATTGGTACATCGTTAGTACAAAAAAGCTCCGGAGTAATTACACTGTACGTTACTAGAATAAAATGCCCTGGAAATATCTGCAGGGAAGATCATTTTTGAAATTATTTCTCAACACAAGCCTACCATTTGCCTGAGATCTGGTATTTAGAGAAATGTCTGTCCGTGATGGACTCGTTTGCTGCTTGTAACATCCTGCGAGACATTTCAATGTTGTTGAATGTTTTTGTATTCTCATTGAATTCTGCCTTGGTAAATGCCAGAGGGATGACTTGACAACCCTTGTTCAATGTTTTTTTTGTTTTGTTTTTTTGAGCCGAGGAGGTGTGTGTCTTCAACACCGGTCTGCTGTTAACCTTTCATCCGAACCGAGCAGAATCAGCGAGGGTCCAACGCTAATCTGTATCAGGGTCGAAATGCGGTCTCGAGTTACACATGTCGACCATTTTACACCGACGACCTTCGCGGGTTGTTGCTTTGGTGTAAAAGCTGGGGCCAGGGCACACGAGATCTGGCGTTTGTGTGTGTCCGCTTAGGTGTGTGTTAATGTGTGTACTGATGTTCAGGCACGCGCGTATGTGTGCAGCGCGTGTGGTTTGTGCGGTCGAGGAAGAGCGCGTGCGCTCAGCCACTTCAGTCAGGTGCGCTGCCTCTTCTAGCTCGACGGCGAGGACGAGGCGAAGAAGTGTAAAGGATTTCGTGAGCGCTGAGGAGGAAGAGGAAAGCGCGGCGATAGATCGGAGACAAGGCAGGGGGGTGAAGCCAAGGCAGTAGACGATGTCTAATAGACATGCGCTGGGTCTAGTAGGCTGTGGAAACTGGAACAAAGGAAGACAAGCAAAGGAGAGAGGGGAGTGTGGAGGATAGAGGTTGTGTTTGAGTTCAGGTCTCCGGTGACATCATCAGCTCTCACCTCTGCCCTCACCTTCGAACCTAATTTTAAATCAAACAGCCGAGTCCTCTCTCTCTCTCTCTCTCTCTCTCTCTCTCTCTCTATCTATCTCCGTCTCTCCCTCTCACTTTATCCTCTCATTGTCATCCTCTTGCTGACTCTCGACTATCAATTCTTAAGTGCATCACAGCGTCTCTGTCAGTGTGTGGGTCTGCGCGCGTGTGCGTGTGTGTGTGTTTTTGTGAAGCAGTAATTGGGGTTATCTCCACAGAGGATTGTGTAAATGGCTGGGGCTGAAAATCTCCTCCAGCTCGAGTTCAATAAGGAGAGTATTAGACTTGGCTAAATATCCTGAATAATATGGATGGACTCTCAGGGTATGATCATTTAAAACAAATGTAAACCCACTGCAACACTTTTACATTACAGGCATTCGTGAGACACTTGAGGAGACTCGTTCTTATAGTTATTTAGCTACACGCAACGATTCTCAACCCCGTATTAGCATTTAATATATACAATATTGAATTATATTCCTTTATTTGGGTTGAATCCCATTTATTCTTGTTGTTATTCTTCGCGTTGCTCTCTCCATAACAATGTTATCAAATCACAAATTATAATGCGTTTCCATGTTTCCTCTTTTTTTGTTGTTAGGTGCTACTGGTCAGCAGGTGTCACTGAGTGTTACCATGGTAACATGGGTCTTAGGTCTGAGTTAGCCTGGGGGTAAGGTGGCTTAGAATTAGTCACTCTTTATTTTTGTGAAACAGTCTAACTTGCAAAATGAAGACTGGTGTAAATTATCTTTGTTAAACCAGCCCCAGGAAAACAGGCAACAACAAGCTAGCAGGGACTGACTGAGCTACGATCTAGCAGCATGGATCTAGTAGAAGTAGAGGTCTTGATTATGGAACAGGTTGCAGCTGGTGAGGCTGTGCTCTGACTCCAGCACACCTGTCTCCACTCACACACACACACACACACACACAGAGAGAGAGGGAGGGAGAGAGAGGGAGGGAGCCAGGGGGAGTGGCAGCAGGTTAGGGAGACCCGGGACGGGCAGTAGAGGGCGTGGCAGGTGACATCACAGGAGCAGATGTGACGCTCGTGATGTAATGAAAACGCGCAGCCCCTTGTTGCTTTCTATTAGTGAATCAAGTGAAATGACAGAAAACAGAATCTGAACGGGGGAAGATAAACAACAGTGTTTGCTGTCGCGCACCATTCTGTGCCTCTGCCAAGCAGGCATCCCTCTGTTTTCCACAGAGCCAAAAAAGGCTGAGAATCATTGATTTAACAAACACACTTGCAGTATGCTGTTTGATTTACTGTCTATGTAGTCATGTAAATTGCAGACATTTCAATCTCATCTCGTTGTTTATGCTCTGTGAATCCCAAATGCAGTAAATAAAATAGGCGCAGCAGACAGCATAGGGTCTGAATTCAAACTTTGCTGTTGTGTCGTTGGTTCGGCGCCTACTGTGTGGTGTTATATTGATGACAGAAACATGTCAGTGTGTACACTGAAGTTTGTGGTCAAAACATTCGCACGTTTGTAATTTTCATCTCGCGAGGTTGTACAATGATGTGCAAATTCGTGCAGCAACAGTCGCAGACTCAACTCGTATCTTGATTCAGTACCTTTGCAAGTATAATTTATCTGCACAGTTATTACAAGACCATTTGCAACAGTGAATATTCTGCTCTGAATCTAAATGACAAAGTTACAGATGCTGTATCTGCACGCGCACAGACTTCTGGGATTTCTGTCACTTTTGTCTCACTCATGCAGTCTTGTAAGTTTGTAGAACGAGGGGAGTACGTTCCCAGGATCCAGGAGACCGAGGCCCTGCCAGGCCAGAAATTCTCCTGGCTATTTTCGATAACTGGGTCTTTTCGATAACTGAATTTGAATTACATTAATATTAATACAAAGGCATTTAAATCTCATCACAAAATATGAACTAGTTTGCTAAAAGGGAGGGAAAGAGACAGCTTTCACCATTTAATGGTGACAAATTTAATTATTTTTTAAATTTAGTAGTTCACCATTTAATTATTTTTTTAAATAATCAATAGATATAACTTTCATGGGTCAAACATTTTGTAAAAGTTGATGTATATTATATATGAATGAGATTATTATTATATATTATTATTATCCTATTATGTCACTCTTCATACTTCCATACTACACTCATTCCAACATGTAAATATGGGTTGTTCTTACATAGTGTTTCTGGAATCCTGACACCAGATTTTACTTCTTCTTTTGTTTTTTATCAGACTGGTGTTGTGCTGTTGTGTTGTCCAGATCCCTGTGGGATCAATAAAATGCTTCACTTCAGAACGTATGCCCTATAGTATCTACTATGCCTATTGGAAAAAAATAAAAATAAAAAATCCGGCACACCGGGGGCAAGTCTGGGTCTCATTCTCCAGGATTGCAGCTGGGTTAAGAGTGAAATGCTCCCTCTTGAAAGAAAAGGTACACATCTCTGTCTGCAAACTTACAAAACTGCAGAGGCGAGACGAAAGTGAAGGAAATCCCAAAGATCGCACGCAGACTATTCATTGTCGTAAATGGTTTACCTGCAGTTAAATTACACTTGCAAAGGCATTGAATCTATTTAGATGTCGAGTTGTAGGTTGCGACTGTTTCTACAACCTTACGAGATGAAATCACAAATGGGCAAAAGATTTTTCGTGAACAATTTTGCGTGAACAAAATTGCGACAAAACAATTCAGTGTACAAGCTTACATGTTTATGTCATCAGTTTAACATCATAAATGCCCAGCTCCAACCGGTTCCAGTTGTGGACTGGCAACCCGCCATCATCACCAAAGTTCCCTTGAGCAAAGCGCTGAACCCAAAATTCATCCAGAGCTGACTTTGCACTCTTCGTATGTGGAGTCTTTGTGGTTGCGTATCTAGAATGGAATATGCATCAAGACACACCCCAGTTAGATGGTGTAGCCTAAATTGGCAGATAGAGTGATCTCATGTCCATTAGCCTATGTTGTGTGTGAAATGTTTGTTACACATCTCATCCTCTTGTTGATACTTCAAAGTGACAGAGAAAGGGCCGCGATGGGATGAATGGGAAACTTTCTCCCACTTTTCAATCCAACAAGGAATGGAATACAAAGCAGCCAGACTGTGTGTGTGTGTGTGTGTGTAGAGTGTGATGTCTGCATGTGTGTGTGTGTAGAGTGTGATGTCTGCATGTGTGTGTGTGTAGAGTGTGGT
>OMKK01043454.1:0-20509 GCA_900302305.1 Polymixia japonica | reverse complement strand
AGCCTTCTGCTGCCTACACACACACACACACACACACACACACACACACACACACACACACACACACACACACACACACACACACACACACACACACACACACACACACACACACACACACTATGAGGATGTGTGCATGGATGCAGTGTTACACTGGAGAGAGCAGACGGGCTCCAGGCGAGCGGCGCTGCAGTACCTTGGTGAGAAATGCAGGGCGCGCACCACACAGTCCACCGCCCTCCGTGGCTCGTTCTTCATACGCCAGTAGAACGACGCCAAGTTGTAAAGCACCCAAGACGACGAGTTCTGAAACAAACACGTATACGCACTTTTTAAATCTTTTGAGGGGGACTAAATAAATTGTTAAGAAATTGTTCAGTTTGTTCAACAGTTAAGGGCAGCCAAGCAGGAATTCTCACCCAACAGTGGGAAAGCAGTGAGTATGTGCAGCTATGTGTCCTTAAAAGGAAGGCACACAAACACACAGATAACGTACACAAACATACACACAACATACACAAACGCCATCACACAAACGTAGCTCCGCAGTTCCATAGACAAAGTTTCTCTACATGTTTAAAGTCTTTCCCCATTCATTTATCATCCGTCACGGCCGCCACAGCCAGACGTTCTCCTGCCACACTTTCAGAATGTAAAACAAAATCTCTCTCAAATTATAATATCTTTGTGCTTTTCATACACCTGGCTTTAACACAGTGTCACTCTGCTCCAGTCCAGTCAGTTAACTCCTCCCCCTTCCCCCACTCTGACACACACTACAAGACAGACCACATCCCATTCTGGAGTAGTAGTATCAAAGTGTATTATTATTATTAGGGTTGAATATCAAATAAAGAGTATTATTATTATTATTATGTCAAATCAACACTGGACCACATGTCAGTTGTTAGGGAGAAGAATTTGTGAACAGCAGAAATTCATGGTAATTTGCTTCCGCTCTCTGCTATTTCCAGGATAACGGGCAGATTGGGGAAAGAGAATCAACTCTATATTCGATACTGTGAAAATATCGCATATGGTGGCAAATATCTATATTGGATATTATGGAATATTGGCCCAAGCCTAGTTGTCATTTCAACAGACCACATGATGACAGACAGCAGCAGTCCAACCGCGCTCGAATGAACGACTGTAAACAATCATGTCAGTTTGGCTTTGAGACATTAAAAAAAGATACCACTAGCAAACTCTAGAGGCCACTATAAGTTACCTATAGTAGCTTTAAAATGTACTTATGAGGACATTATTCAACAGTTGCTAATTGTGCCCAATCACCTTTGTGATAATATATGTTGCTACCAACTGTTAGACTGTTTGCTGTTATTTAGTAGCTAATGTGGGTCCATTGTACAGGTACAAAAACAAACCGGTACTTACTACACATTTGTAACAGCGTTTCATTCATTTATTTGAGTTGGCTCATCTGTCTTCTACGTTTCTAACAAGTCGATACAGCTGCATGGTTTCACAGGCCTAGTCTCTCAAGTTTCATCTTGAAGTGCATCAGATCCATGCATTTAGCTGCAGGAATTGACAAAACTTTCTCAATTAGCTGCAGGTTCCATTTCTGAAGAGAGCAGTTGCCTTTGCTTTGGTTTTTCAGACATTGTGTCTCACTTGTTTACCTACTTCCAACGTCTGTTTATGTAAAATACTGTAAGTCACTTCCTATGAATGGAACTGATATTTACTGCAAAATATTATCACCAAAACAGGGAATGAATAGTAATCCATCAGACAGGACTGGGTTGAATAATCATTTTGAGGATGATTAATATGAATGATGCTAACAGAATTAAATATGAAAAAAGCTACGGATTACATCTTTAACTATTTCATCAACAATTTACCCCAAATCTCATTCTGCATTTATGTCTAAATAACTTGATTCCTTCCATGAATTTGGTCTAAACACACATTTACACATTCATAGACGTGGTGAGGAAGTGTGGAGGCAGGTGAGGAGGCAGGTGAGGAGTGAGGAGGCAGGTGAGGAGTGAGGAGGCAGGTGAGGAAGTGTGGAGGCAGGTGAGGAGGCAGGTGAGGAGTGAGGAGGCAGGTGAGGAGGCAGGAGGCAGGTCTTACCCTAAGTAAACCCTGGTGGATGCGGTGGCCCACCTCGTCAATGCTGCGGCCCAGCTTCTGAGACAGTGAGCTGAAGATGGGATCCTCTTTAGACAGGAGCGGGGAGGTAAGGTTCACCCTCTCCTGCACACCCTGGACCAGACAGTAGAGAAGGGGGTGTTAAAGATCATCATTCTATTCATCATTCATTCTATTCCCAGTTCAAGCACCCTGTAAAAATAACCAAAGCAACAACCAAGATATTACTACAAAATGGAGTGAACGGAATTGACATTTTCCCAGACAGACAGAATGACAGGCTGGCCCGCCCACCCAGCCTGACCACACCCACTCAGCCTGATCACACCCACCCAGCATGACCACACCCACCCAGCCTGACCACACCCACTCATCCTGACCACACCCACCCAGCATGACCACACCCACGTCCTTACTGATCCAACAAGTGTAACAGCTGTAGTGTAACAGGTGTATTGTAACAGCTGTAGTGTAACAGCTGTAGTGTAACAGGTGTAGTGTAACAGCTGTAGTGTAACAGGTGTAGTGTAACAGCTGTAGTGTAACAGGTGTAGTGTAACAGCTGTAGTGTAACAGGTGTAGTGTAACAGCTGTAGCGTAACAGGTGTAGTGTAACAGGTGTAGTGTAACAGCTGTAGTGTAACAGCTGTAGTGTAACAGCTGTAGTGTAACAGGTGTTGTGCCTTTTTTCACTCCCTGCCCAAAAAGACCGTCACAAATGTGTTTGCCATTATGTTCTATTGGATAGATTCATTCATGTTTGTTAAACATTTTGAGATCAAGAGAGTCGCAACTTCAAAACTAGGTCCAATACAGTACTCTGCTAGATGTTTTAGAATAGGACCTTTATAACAGCTATAACAGAGTCCCATGCACCTCCATGCGTTAATTCACCTCCGCGTTATTTCACAATTTCAATTCACATTGACAATTACCACAATTGTCTGCAGATGTATATTAATTGCTTGTATTGCCTCCCTTACTGGCTATTAGACTTGTGACAACAAGCGTTTTCATCATCGACTGGAGTAAAATGTAACCAGACTTTGCAATGTCTAGTTGTCTCCACCATGATGATGAGACGGTGTGTGTGTGTGTGAGAACACCTCTCCTGCTGTACTGAGTCCGACTCGATATGTGACTGTGTGTAAGAGTGCAGCCCTGCCCCTCACGCAAAGACAGGCACAGAGAGAGAGAGAGAGAGAAAGCTGCAAGTTTATGTTTGCGACATGTCCATAAATTCTTCGAAAACCATATTTGGAAATTTCACTCCCTAATTTCTCCAGCACCGATAGCTGAACTGATAACATCAGGCCTTATCAATACTCTGGGATTTACGTATTTACAACCAGCTCTCATTTAGAACCGGGTTTCAGGGGGCATCCCTATTAAAACAAGTTATTAGCCATGAAACAGACCTAGAGCAAAACGCTGTTTGAAATTCACTCAAACACATTTCTGCACCTGACATAGCAACAACTGAATTATGCAAATGGTTTAAAAGCAGGTGATTCAGCACAAATGCTTCTGTGGCACTTTGCTCACAGTCACTTCTATAAAGTTGCACATACATACAATCAATGAAAGCAATGGCAGAGTTGCAAAAATGTCCACTCTAAAAATAACAAAGAACAAACAAAATCTATGAGTACTTCTCCATACAAACTTGCCTCGCTCTTCAAATGCACAGCGCCTTGTGATGACTGAAGGCATTTAAAGGAGATGGACACATGGCTTGGTGCAGACTCACCCTGAGATGCTGGAAAGCGTGGATACTGTAAGGTAGCTCAAATACTTTGGCACAGTCGGGTCTTTCCAGATCTGGGGGGAGAGGTGACCGAGAATCCACATACTCTTCAGGGCTACAATTGAAAAACAGTTTGCTTTGATTAAGATGACAACAGCAGCAAAACAACCCACAAAACACTGGAAAACAAATACTTGATTTACTGATTTAAAGCAATGGAGCTTAGTGAGCCAGCAAAATTATGCTCTAGCAGTATTCTAATCTCAGTTTAAAATGGTTAATAACATAACAAAATGTCATGATGTTACATTACTCTAGCAGTATTCTAATCTCAGTTTAAAATGGTTAATAACATAACAAAATGCATCTGTTCACAATTTGGTATGACAAAACAATGATTATCATGAGGTTTTTGGCCCCTATTGAATTTTGATTGGCATGTAAATTACCATAATTAGTTCTATGCAAGGTAAATGATATCAATATCCCAGCCACACCCCACCTAAACAGTGAGCACAGTGTGGGCATCTCAAGGGAGTAGGTTAGCGAAGACTCAGACAACACAGCACCCAAATGAAAGGCGACCTGTGACTCAGGTGAAAGATTTGAACTCAAATGACTCTAAACAACATTTACATCACATTTTCATGAACGCCAAGCCAGGCCACCTAAAGGTTTACATAAGAGCGACAAAACACTGCAGAGGAGACAAGAGAATTGACGTGGCATGTTGGAGGAGGTAGATTTTTCTCTTTGCTGACCTGATGTCTTTGCTCTCCAAGGATATATAAGTGCCGTCGTACAGGTCCAAGTCTCCCAGGGGCACCTTAGCCATGATACAGTCAGCATCCTCTTTGTAGTGTCTCTGCTCCAGCCCAGTGTCCCTGTCCTCATTCTCCTCAATGTGGATCTTCTGCGCCACTAATTGCTTCTGCAGGACAACAGTCAGGGACAGTGAATCAGTATGGATCAAAGTACTTCATATAGGGTAGACAACAGGAGAAGCAATATGACAAACAATTCTGTATTCGTTATCAGTTCATATTTATTGTGGGAAAGTTATTCAAGTGCTATGTAGAGGAAGAAATGAAGACTACAATGTGATCTCAGGGGTAAAAGAGACGTGTGGAAACATTCAAATAAGACAAAAGACATCAAACATAACATAAAAACACTATGCTACTGCTTTTACATACATGTTGGTAACAGCAGCAGTAACTCAAAGGTCTGTAGGCAATTGTTTAATATGAGAACTATTTCCTTGTGTCAAAATAAAGTATTTGAGTAAGCACCTCCAGCTTCTTGAGGTAGTTAACTCGAGTCTCCTGTCTCATGAAGATAACAACGTCATGCGGATGCTTGAGATTCAAAGGAGAGTCGACCTGCAACAGTAACGTGGTCAACAATGTCAGCTTTGCAAATCCGATTCATGTCAGAGAACTCTCATGTGAACACACGTACAGCACAACAGATTTAACCAGATAGCTAAATCTAACAGATTTCAATGATTTTTATTAGGCCATGTTACCCCGCAGAAAAATCTGACAACGAAACGGATGTGATACTGCTGGCCAGTGTGACTACTCCCATAGCAATCTAGTTTACTCACCTGTACATTGTATATTGCACTTACTGTTACATTTGCACTCTGGTTGGATGCCAAACTTCTTTTCATTGTACTGTACTTGTGCTGTATAATGACAATAAATTTGAATCTAATCTAATCTAAATAGCTACATCCAAATCCAATCCCAGATGTGCTTCAGCCAGCCAGAGCCCGCTGTGCCTGGAATATAACCTTGCTCGTTATCGTTTCGACGTGGACGTAACAGACGTAACAAAACGTGACTAATAAGAGGCATCCGACGCTGACGTCGAATTAGGGCCTGAAATATTATGGTCATTATCTTGACCTCAAACCACTGACCGTTAACGTCACTGTTAGTTAGCCATTAAAAGCTAACGGCAGCGTTCACTGAGTTTACATTAGCTAAGCGAAACTACCCTTCAACGTTACTTTATACTGAACACCCGTGACGTTAGCAGGGTTGGCGGCCCGAGTAGCGCTGCCGTTGAGATAGTAAAGCTATAACAACATAATCAGGCCGTCTAACTAAAGCGTTGTACCGGGTTAGCAACGTTAGCTTCGCTTGCTAGCCGGCTAATAGAGCGTTAATGCTTCGGCAGGTCAGTGAGTTGGTTGGATATCATTACTTGTTGTTGGATTTTCCCGTCTTCGGTGACAACCCAGTGGGTCGTAGCTCCTCCGGAGTCCACTAGAAGTACGCAAAGAAGGATGAAAATCTTTCCCCGAAAATGCGTTTTTCGAGAGACATTGACGCGACAGGGCGAAGACTCAGGACAGATTTTCCTGAGGTCCGCCATTTTTTCTGTCTCCTGCTCTGTTGTGGCATATTGAAGTATATCCTGCAATAACACGCCTCCGACCGCTAGAGGGAGCAACAGTTAAAACAGCCTCCGACCGCTAGAGGGAGCAACAGTTAAAACAGCCTCCGACCGCTAGAGGGAGCAACAGTTAAAACAGCCTCCTCGATAAAAAAAATATAAAATAAAATAAAATAGAAGAGTCTGTGGAGCACGTGTTGTTAAACCCGGATGTGTGTATTTAAAAAAAAAAAAAAAATTTATTCAACAAAATAATTAACAAACAGTAAGGCATATATATATACAGTATATATATATATATATAAAAATAGAAAATAAATAAATAAATAGAGGAATAAGACATAGGGTTCAAGTCCCATGCAGAAATTTACAAAGGGGGGTTCAAGTCCCCAAGATTGAGTTTTTAGTGTGATTTAAATGTTAGAATAATGCTAGATGCTAGAATAATCATGTCGAATAGGTGCGTAAAATAATTATGAAAGATGACTAACTAGTAGAGCGATTATAATACAGGAAAAATATATATATCGGATATAATAATTGTATACATATTGTTAATTATATAGAACGATTCGATTCAGATTATCAATAAGACATAAGCAACTGGAACCATGGGTTCTGAACAGAGTAAGCCCAGAATGGGGCTCGTGGGTCCGGCTAGATATATGGCCGATCACTATGGTCCTGAATGTATGAAAACATCAGGGAATGGGTGGAAATGACAAAAAATGGGTTTGTTGAAATGGGTTGTCTGGCATTGGGTCTTCCTCCTATCCTGCAGTGCCGCAGTAACCATACCACTAGTTGCCTGTGATGACATCTGTCCTGAGCCAACGAGACCACCACTGCTCCTTTCAGGTTCATGAGTCAGCGAGCGCACAGGCTCACAGATAAAGAGTGAAGTGCTGGCAACCTCTCCTCTCCCTTATCACCATATCATGCCCATGATGGTACAGCTTCAACCTCTCACACACAAACACACACACACACACACACACAGCCCTAATCGCATACACCAACACTCCCATGGCCGCTCCTGTACACGCACAGAGTGGGAAAAACACGAAGTTCAGGGCGTTGCAGGAAAGAGGAGTCCATAATTACTAGGATTAGAATGGATCATATAGGGTTAAATAATACACTTTGTATTATGAAGAAACATCCAAATGATTGTCAAGGAAATATTTGGAAAATCATCAGGAGATGAGTGCTTTAATTTAGTATTTCAGTTCTTAAGATTGAAATGATTGATGCATAGAATTTGAGTTTTTTTAATTAGTATTATTTTGTTTGTTTTATTAGTGCTTTTACTGTAATTTTACTTATTTCGAGAATTAGTTGCCCGATTCATACTCCTTCTCAGTAGGTGGCGGTAATGCACCAAAAAGTTGTTTGCCAACCGCCATTGAAAGACAGAAGATGAGGAAGAAGAAGAAGAAGAAGAATTCATACTTCCCGTCCAGTTGGCGGCTGTAACGCACCACAAGTTGTTCACCAACCACCAAACAAAATGAAACGAAGAAGAAAATAAACTCAACAGGTTGTCGGTGACGTTTGGAAAAAGCAGGAAATTCTCTGGAAAACGAAAACTTCAAGACAGATTTTTTAAGGGTAACAAGGTGAGCTTTTCTTTAAAAAAAGAAAACCATTATAAACTTGCAGACGAAACTGTTTCATAAACGCTGGAGTTGCTTGACCGAGGCTCGTTATTTCGGTCAGTATTTGTTGTATTTGTTTGAGTTCCGCATCATAGACCGAGAGACACGAGAGACCACTTACAGACTAATAATCATCATAAAGGTTTTTATGTTTTACTCTGAAATAACTTGTTTTGTGACGGATAGTCTGTGATCTGCTCTCGTCAGGTAGGACTTTGCTGAGCTGATGGTTGTGTTTCGGTCCTGAGGTTAACGTTAGCTTGTTAGCAGCTGATGCTAACTTTCATCTTAATGTCTCTGTTCTGTTTATCTTAGTTTATCTTTACTGTTATATGATAAATGTTCTACCTCACTATTAGTTAGACAGCAGTGATTATTAAGGCCGTTTTGCAACCATTAGCTCCTCATTTAGCCCCAACCGGCCTGAAGATGGCGCTGTCAATAATGTTACGTTTATTTGCGTCAAAACCTAAAATAAATCTTGACCACATGCGTATAAAGAGACGTCATGATCCCTTATACAAAACACATGTAAAAATAAAAAATAAAAATGCTAAAATACACTTAAAACGTCTCGGAAACGGACTGACTCCGTGTCCACATGTCAAACAAAAAGGGCAAAGCCACTGTCCAAAATATATCCCCCTATATTGGGATGTTCAAATCTAGTTAATTGTTTGCTGATTCCTTGTTTGTTTTTTGTTTATTAAATTTCCATTTTGTTTTGTTTCCCACTCTATTAGATGGCCTGCTTTGAGAGTGATAAGGGTAGTCTGGAGGAGGATAGATTTAGTGAGGGAGCCGCCGCTGCTGTGGAGCTGTCTGGCTGTGCGTTGGCAATGCTGGAGAAGGAGAAGGACTCGCTCCTCAGCCCCTCGGAGAGCCCCGGGACCTTCCCGAGCAGCAGCACCCCCACCAGCCTCCAGGCCGCAGCCCCTCTGCAGGGCTATGATGTGGAGTTCGACCCGCCCCTAGAGAGTAAATACGAGTGCCCCATCTGCCTCATGGCCTTGAGGAATGCCATTCAAACGCCCTGCGGCCACCGTTTCTGCAAGCATTGCATTGAAAAGTCCATCCGGTATGCTTTATAAGTTTCTGGTTAACACTTAACATTGAATCGGATTCATGATGTATTAATAACACCTTAACAGCAGCTTCATAACAGCTACACGACACATACCTGAATATTGAATAAATCATTATGTCAGCTTTTACAATATGTTCATGTAATACGTATTTTGAAAACATGACATAGCAGCAAGCAATCTCTCAAACTATTGAGTGATAATTTCAAAATATATGTCCTCTTAGTGATCTTCAACTGACAAGATCTTGGGCTAGCCCTTGCAAAAAGCACTGCTAACTAACCTTGTGCATTTAACATTCAAGTCTGAAGCTCTCTCTTTCTCCCTCGCATCCTGCAGTGACACGGGGCAGAGGTGTCCAGTTGATAATGAAATGCTTCTGGAAGAGCAGCTCTTTCCTGATAATTTTGCCAAACGAGAGATCCTGTCGCTAACTGTTCGATGTCCCAACACTGGCTGTACTGTGAAAATGGAACTCCGACATTTGGAGGTAAGAATTCTAAAGGCGCGTTCACGTACAACGCAACGAGAATCTTCGTCTCGCTTGTTTGCGCGAATTTCTTGCTCGAGTTGAATCATTTTCAGCTGGAGCGGGATGCAAATCACCTAGAGCGAAGCTGCGCCTGTTCGCTTCTGTTTGTGTCTTTCCATCGACTTTGTATGCATTTGTGCCACCTCTAAATTTCGCTTTGTGTTGTGCGTGAAAACACCTTAAGATGAAGCCCTCGCAAGACCAGTGGAATTAGGCATCTGAAGAGGCGAATATCTTCAAGCAGCATTCCACTCAGAATAGGGTTATGAATATGAACTAAAAAAGATGCAGCTATCCCTTGTTCTATTTTATTGTAAGCACCTAATTAGAAACCTGGCTTGGCTGGGACGTTGGACGAGAGGAGAGTGAGGTATGTGTTTGAGCTCATTAAGTGGCCAGTGGCCAGTTCCCATCACAGATGTTTTGTTGAATTATGCGTACGACACCCCCAGGAGCAGTTAATTCTGGTGTCCCAGAACCACCTGTCTGCACACTCTCTGAACCGTGATTAGACCTGTAGACATCTCCTTTGTACCGACATTTTGGCTCGCCCAATAGTTTCTGCTTTCTCCATTAATCTTAACAGACTAATAAGATGGCAGAACTGTTTAATTTGTTTCCCCAAACAAGTTGAGCATAAACCACGGCCCCGTGGTTGCGGTGCTTAATGTTTTTTTTCCCAAACTACTTGAGAGCATGGTTAGGTTTAGGTAAAAAATGTTTGGGGGAGGCCTTAACCTTTATTTTCATGTTATGAAATGGTTATGTTTAGGCACTCGCCCCAGCTGGTTAAGTTTAGGTGAATGTTTGGGGGAGGCCTTAACACAAGCGATGGTGTCGAGAAATGATCCAGTGAAATTGACCCTGAGGGTTCGTCACAACTGCGGGCCGTGGATTACACTCACCTGGTAGGGAGAAGAAATCACTCGGCAGAACCATCTGGCTGACAACTTTGTTCAGTTCAGAAATCGAATTATACTAACAACCAGAGACTAATCAAACAGCTGATTCCTCTGCCCCAGAAACAAGATTGTATCAGCAAACAATAGACTTTACTATGTAAAACAATGGTACTTGTTCTTATTAGGGCCTGACAGATATATCTGTTAGCTGATATTATCGGCTGATATCAGCCTTTCACGAATATTTTATTATTGGCAAAATTGCCACAATTCAAGCACTGATGGATTTAGTTCTAACAATTAAATGTCCACTAGGGGTCGTTGTTCACTCAGCAAACCCTTAGTAGAGCTCCAAGCTTCATCCTCCACCAGGCCAATGAGTAGAATGCAAGTAGTTTAAAAATGTGTTCAACAAGTGGATAGACAAGGTTAATGACTGGCCTTGTCCTTGCTGAATGTCCCTGTATAGATTAAATGTTAAATCGCCATACTGAGAGCTCATACTGAGGACTATTATGGGACATGTGATTGTATTATGACATTGGATTGTCAAATTTTTAACATCTCTATTAATCTATTACTAATTTCTTGTCATCTAGTCAGTATGCTTTTATACTAGAATATTGTGTTAATGAGTAAAAGATGCTGTTTTTAAACAGCTACAATGAGTTAATGAGCGTTTTGTGTCATCAGTTCAGTAAAGGATGGTGCAGACAATACGCTCGCTCACCGTGATTGCTTTTAAATTTTATTATCGTTTTAAGAATATTTGATTTGATCTATTTATTCAGGACTGGTTTTTTACTTTTAAGGTATTACATTTTAACCGGATACTGTTTCTCTTGTTTGTATGACAGTTGTGTTTGTCTGTTTTACTGTTATTATGATTGTAATAATGTTTATGCTGCCGTCTTGGCCAGGTCTCTCTTGGAAAAGAGATTTGTAATCTCAATGAGACTTTTCTTACCTGGTTAAATAAAGGATATAATAGTACCTACATCTTGACACGAATGAATCTATCATACAGCCTTCTCAGTTGTTACTGACATTCAGTATGACCTACTAATTCAATCAGTTTAATTAAGAAAGTTGTAGGTACTTTACTGTGTTTGTTTTAATCATTCAATATTCATCAATGACATAAAATAGTCCATCATTGCTCAGAATTGTAAGTCATTGTGTGCATCTCTGTGTGTGCAAAACACTAGATCGGCAGATATATTAGAAAACTAGTCAGAAATTTAAACTCCCAAATGTCAAAATTAGTATCCACATGGGTCTGGCCCTAGTTCTTAATCATACAAGAGCCATGCCGAGTTCTGCTTCTACAAACTCTGCTGCTATAAACCCTCAATATGAATCTCTAAGGACAAGTGGACGCGGATATAAAACACCCAACTCCCACAGATTGGATTACCAGCCTTGCTTTTCAGCTTTAGCTGCTGAAGCTGTGTGTCTAAGCTTCTTCCTTTCATGAGCCACCTGTGGGGTTCCCCCGGGGTCTGTCCTTGGACCACTGTGGGCTTTCCCCAGGGGTCTGTCCTTGGACCACTGTGGGGTTTCCCCAGGGGTCTGTCCTTGGACCACTGTGGAGTTCCCCAGTGGTCTGTCCTTGGACCACTGTGGGGTTCCCCAGTGGTCTGTCCTTGGACCACTCCTGTTCTCCATTTACATGTTACCATTAGGCCATGCCATTCACAGGCACAATATCAGTTTTCATTCTTGTACCTCCAGTTGTACCTCTCTTTTGACTCGGATGACAAATTAACACACTCCATGACTGCCTCCATGACCTTCACAACTGGATGTCACAAAATGTCTTATAATTGAATGCAAACAAATCTGAGGTAATCATTATTGGTCCAGACACTATTAATGGTGAAATTATTAGACATCTTGGCTTTTTGATATCTTGTGTTTTTGATAAAGAAAATCTTAGCTTTGAGAAGCACATTAAGCAAGTTATTCAGTTGTGTTTTCTGCTTCTTAGGAGACTCTCTACATGCCTTTTGTTTCATCTTGTTTGGACTACTGTAACTCACTTGACACCTATTTGATCAAGCAGAAACTTTACAACATCCAACACACTGCAGATAGACTCCTATTACACTTGTCCTGGCCTCCTTTCATTGGCTCCCTATACATTTTAGGATTGATTTAAAATGTTCTCAATCACTTTTAAAGCACACTCTGGGCTTGCATCCAGTTACTATTATTATTATTCTATGCTTGATCTACCGTGACAGTGAGCTGTACAGTAAATTGACCAGTGAGTGTCAGTAACAATACTAGGTCAGGTCAGTAGACTGTTGGAGGGCCTGTAGTGTTTCACTTCCCATGTCCTGTCTTCCTCTTGCTGTTTTCAAGAGTTTATTGACTGTGACCACCGCCGGCATTTAAAATCACTGAACAATTAGGCTGTAACATTTTTCAGTTAACTCAGTTCCCCTTTTCTCTAGCTGCTTAATCATAACACGTTCCTCTCTCGTGTTAAACACTGCTTCAGGTGATTCCAATTCATGAACAATCTTCTACAAACCCTGTATGTTCTTATCTAATTAATTTTAGAAAGTAAGAGTTGTATTGTGAAAATTAAACTTTTACGAACCCTCTATCTGCACTTTCTTAACTCCCACAATGTCCTTCTCATATTTAGAAAGAACTATACATTATCCGTAAGCCTGTACAGAATCTATACGTTAAAACATCATTAGTCTGCGTTGGATGTTGGATGTTAAAATGGCAATTTCAGTTGAATTTTTGTAATCATGCAGCCATGACTCAGAATCCAATTCTAATGGTTTTTACACTTTGTTTTCCTGCCAGAATCATGTGACGCAGTGTCATTTTGCCACTGTGCTGTGTCCACAATGCCAGCAGTCTGTGAGGAAGAGTCACCTAGAGGAGCACAGCACCCTTCAGTGTCAAAGGAGACCCGTTTCCTGTCCAGACTGTGTGGCGTGCTTCGTGTACGAGGAGAGACAGGTACGTCACAGCAGTGGCAAAATTGCGCAAAAGTTGCACGGTGTATCGGTGTAAAACCTAATGATGCCCTCCTGGAAATCTTCCTTGGTTGCCCCCGCAGCTTCATGAGCTCCAGTGTCCGTTTGCTAATGTGAAGTGCCAGTACTGTGGGATGGAGCTGATCAGAGACCAGGTGAGTGAGCGTGTCAAGTCACATGCTGCTTATTCGTCACGCTGGTGGTGGATGATGACTTTAATGGTCAGGAGGCATAAAGCTGGTGGCCTGCTGGGTTGATGTCAGTCAGCTTGGGGGGATGGTGGGAGGAGGAGGCTGCCCTCTAAATGCAAGGTCTGTAATTATAAAAGCTGACCTTAAGCACCTGTTGAAAGATCTGATTTGAATACCTTAACTATGAATGGAACTGAGTTGATGGTTTTTGTTTCAGATGGACTCTCACTGTGATACAGATTGTCCAAAAGCACCAATTGCCTGTACTTTTAGCACCTTCGGATGTCCGGAACGGGTAGGTGGTCAGGAAAGTCAGAGGTGCCCCTGACATTTTATGCCTCTTTATTTTAAATCCATTTCACAGAATACCCACAAGACGGTCCTGTGCCATCAGTCCTTTGTTCCACGTGTTAAAAAGAGTAATCTTGTGCCTGTACAGATGCAGCGCCACAACCTGGCTCAGCACATGCAGGAATTCACACAGATGCACATGCACTACATGGCTGAATTCCTGCGTGGCCTTAGCCTTAGCGACAACACGCCCAAATCCCTCTGGCCACCGGGGGCGTCCTCCGTCTCCTCTGAGGACCAAGGAGCTGCGGCACCGGTAGCGTGTTCTAGTGGGCCCAGGGGAGCAGCGGGCTGCAGCAGCAACACCTCCTGTCAACCAAACGAGGAGGTCCAGAGGCTGCGAGAGATGGACGGACGGTTGGTAAAGCAGGACCACCAGCTCCGTGAGCTTATCATCTTAAAAGAAACACAGGTACGGGATGTATGCCTACCAGTAGTATTCACAACTTATCCGTATATTGGTATCTATATTATACATACAGTATATATTCATATTTTTTTAAAGTCCTACTCCGGTCATTTTAGGTTCCTGTTTTGTTTTTTAGAAAATAAATACTTGCCGAAGCGAGGAGCGGCGTGCGTTAATCACAATCAACAATAACCAAAAATTGAATAGAACTTGAAGCACATTTTTTTTAAACTTACATTTGTCCTTTCAATGGGTGCCAAAAAAATCAACTTAAAAACTAACAGTCCTTAAACCATGAATGTTTAAGCATGACACTCAGAGGCCCTTCAGGAATGATCGTCTCTTTAATGCATCTTGGGTGCATTTATGTGTACTGGTATATTTAAAGGGATACCTTGACATTTTGAATATTAGTTGGTTATTTTGACAGTACCAGCCATGTTTACATTTTCAAGGGAAAAAACCCTCCACATTTGTCCTTCAGCTTCTGTTTCAGTTGAACCTATTGTCCCACAGGCAGGCCAGCTTGCAGAGCTTCGCCGTCGGGTGTCTGCGCTGGAGGATACTGTGAAGGAGCTGGAGGCCCAGCAGTGCCAGGGCATCTTCATCTGGCGCCTCAAGGGCTTTTCCACCCACCTGCGCAACCAGGAGGCAGGCCTGCCAGTGGTGGAGCACAGCCCAGGCTTCTATACAGGCCGTCCAGGCTACAAGCTGTGTCTGCGTTTACACCTACAGACCCCCAACGCCCCACGCTGCTCCAACTACATCTCCCTCTTTGTCCACACCATGCAAGGCGCTTTTGACGGGCAACTGACCTGGCCCTTCCAGGGCACCATCCGGCTGGCCATCCTGGACCAGGGCTCTGAGGGGCAGCATCACATGGAGGTCATGGAGACGAAGCCTGACCTGCAGGCCTTCCAGAAGCCCACCATCCAGCGCAACCCAAAGGGCTTTGGTTATGTCACCTTCCTCCACCTGCATCAGCTGCACCAGCGCACCTTTGTTAAAGATGACACTCTGCTGGTGCGCTGCGAGGTGACACCACGCTTTGACAACGCTCTCCGCCGCGAGGGAGCCGCTGTGCAGCCCAGAGGGCCTGAAGCCTTTTAGGTTAGAGGGGATTTAAGGGACAAAACATGTAGAACTACAGAGATAGGATATTCAATTTACAGATATATTTTAAATGATATTTACCCATCAGTAATTGCTGACAGGTACATTTTGATAATTGCTTAATCATTTTCAAGGGTTGGAGATGCAGAGGAAGAATAATGATCAATTCTGTGCTACAGTGCAGGACAGCACAAGTCTGCAGTATAATATTTATTTGTGCAGTGACATTCCTTCAATGTCCATTTTCTTTTTCAAAATTTAGGAGGTAATACAGTCATGGTTTTTGAAATGTACTCAAATACATATGTTCTTATGTTCACACTGCAAAATTATGAGGGATATATATTTGCAGCGTGATTTACAAATATGAGCAGGAATAGTATTAATAGTCATGTATGTCTCCCAGTTAGTTGGCATCCCAGTTCAACATGTGAGCTACTGTCAACCAACCAGCAGAATGAAAATGTCTGAACAGGGTACTATAAAATGATAGAAAGGTTGTCGTATCTGTTTGAGGAAAGATGCAGCTTGCCCTGCACATTGTTAACCAGGAACCATGTTTCTCTGTCATAACTTGGTTGTGGAAGGATACTTAAACCAGCGGCAGACACCATTTTGATTTTGGCAACCCCTTGAGTTTTCTAGTGCTATTATTTTTTTAAATTGTTTTTATATATATCACTTGTCATGAAGACAACCAAGTTTGTTTTTGCTTGTTATGTTTTTTTGTTTTGTTTTGTTTTGTGTTTTTTGCAAGCCCAGCAACTTTGAAAGGCCACTAAACTTCTATCTCACTTTCTCTTTGATGTAAAATGCAGTCTTCACAATATGGATATTGTGTTATTTGGTATTGTGATATCAATGTATTGTTCAGCCCTGTAGGGAACCAAGCTTAACAGCCGTGGTATCATTCTTCCATCGACATTACAATCTGCAATCAAAAATTATTTTAGAATTAGATGTTAAAGCAAAACAATCACGTCTGTAGTGCCTCTTAAGTATTTGTGAACATGAACAACTTCCTGAAAACTAGAAAGACAACTATGACTGAATTAAAGATGGTCTGTGATACAGATGTACAGCAGTGAACTGCCACACTGACTTTGAACTGAAGACCTGAGCTCATCTAAATCTTCACAACCACATAAGCTATAGTGATTATAGCAGTCCTGACAGTCCCCTGGAGCTGAGCTGTGTGTGAGGCAGTAGTGAATGTTGAAACCCACGGGAGAACTGAACTTCAGGGGAACGTGTGTCTCACTAGTATTCACTATACTCATCTGAGGACCTAGTGGAGGCAACCTGAGCAGAAAGGCAGTATCCTCTCTGAGTTGGATGTGTTTACTAAGTTGCAAGGTGTTTGTTAAATGGAACACAAATGAAAATGTGTTTATTCATTTTGCGTTTTACAAATGTACAGAGATTTTAGTGCCTTTCTCATGAGTTCCTGCCCAATGTGATGTATTATAATATTATAATCATGGAAATAAAGCCAAAGACTTGGCTTAAAGTTGAAATGATGTGCAGCCTTTTCAGCCTTGACTTACGATATCGTGATGTTATGTTGGGCTGTTGTCATCATCACTGTTACTTGCTTGTTCATTTCTTCAGTGGTTTTCTATATAACATGGATTCAGAACCGCCTGATTAAACACAACCTCCAGTATTGTTTGCTATTTTTTAATTATTTTTTGAGCTGTTTGTTATTGTTATGTCGAGCCCTGCTGCTATGAATCCATCCTATAGAGTCACCACCGTACCTTTCTGACTAATAAGTCATTCTGTTTTTTTGTTGTTTTTTTGCACCAAATGTTCAAAATTTCAGGATTCTAGAAATCGGTAGTTTGGCACAAAAGTGACATCACTATCTAAACTGTCACCAACTACAATGTAAGTGAGAGTCTACTTCATCACTGGTTGCCATGGTGTTCTAACCTGTGACGTTCACCACACAACCGGCTGGAGGATAGAAATATTATTTAAACCTGGCTGTCCAAACCTTAACGCTTAACGCAGAACTAAATCAAGAAATTTGTTGCTATATAAGAATATTTCTGAAGCTTCAAGTGTGTTTTATTTATCTTTCCATTGAGTCCTTAAATTAACGAATAAAGTGCAAGCAAGTTGGCTTTTTAAATACACTAGGAGTTTTTATGTTTTGTTTTTATGTTGTTGTTTACAGTCTTTAACAGGGTAGTACCAGGTCCATGTCATGAAACATTACTAGTTCTACAGCAACACCACCACAAACCGCACGGAGACGTCATCTGTGACTAGTAGACATTTTATTAGGTAAAATGTTGAGCAAATACACGCGCCTTCATCAAAGGTATAGATATTAACAAACAGTTAACACATTCCAGTTGTCATTGTCACTTTTATTCATCGATGTAAGGGAATCTTTTGGTGGCTCCATATCCAGAGTGACCTGGTCTGGCCTCTCTTCCATCTACTTTCACTTCTTTGTCTGGTTGACTGTGAGGTAGGTCAATGCTGCTGCTTTCCTCGACCCCTGTCAAAGATTCTGCCGTGTTTGGCACATGAAGTCATGTGATCTTAACTGTCTTGAGATTGTACTATATATTGTACTATAATTACATTGTTTTACTGTGTAAAATCAAACAACTAATATTTGTCTCTAATGTAACCTAGTTCAATTTGTCATCGTTGCGTAACGTGTCACATAATCTCACTCCACTGTAATATAGTCACGTGACTCACTTGGCGCTCTGGGAGCCTCTCTCCCACACTTCAATGTGCTCTGGGCAAAACACTCTGCAATCCAGGACAACACCTCTCCACAGTATCTGACCTAGAGAGGAAGTCCAGCAGATCCACCACATCATGTGAGTCAAGTTTTCATGTCGAATACGCGTAGAAAAAAGCAGTTGATATCTAGTGGTGCTGATGAATTATATGAAATTGTTCCGTGTTTACCTGAGATTCCATTGACACCAGTCGCTTCTCTTGGTCCTTGAAGCCACCAACAATCTTTAACAAGTTCTGGACCCTTGAGCAGAAACAAACCTCAGTCAGAACACTAACAACTATATAGGTCAGAATATACAAAACATTTGAAATCTATAGTATAGTGACGATGTCTGAAACTGATATTTAAAGAAACAATGAACTGAGTTATAACTTGGGGAAACATTTGCAAGGTAGCAGTTACTTGGAGGAGGTACTCTTCAGTCTCTCCTCACTGCTCTCCAAGTGCTGACGCTCCAGTTTGGCCAGGTAGTTCTCCTTCTGCACCTTCTCCCACGTCATCAGCCTCTGGTCCAGCCCTGCCGGCAGTTCCCTTTCTGGACACACAGAGGCAGTACACCCAGCAATTAACCACCAGAAAATGTCCATGCATTGAACAGCTGAGAGGCAGAGATAAGCCTATATTTTATTCAAACGTATTACTAGATAAGGCACAAGGAATCATTTTCCTTTACACTAGTAATTTTAAAGGTGAAATATGTAATATTTTCTACCCACTAGAGGACACGTATGTTCACTTGTAGAACTGGAGACATTGATGACTGACTTAGACTGGAGGTCATACTCCGTTCAGCGGTTGCCAGTTTCTCTACCTAACTACCACCGTTTGGAGCCGAGTTAAGTGAACTTGACATTGACAAGCTCAGACATTTTCGTTCTCTGAAGACACACAGACTGAAATGGCCCCGGCCAAGCTAATGGCTGGATGGAGGAGGTTGTTGTGTTGTCAGTTAGACAACAACAACAACAACAACAGGTTGTGTCGGGTCATCAACATTTTTTAGAAAAAAGAAAAAACGAAAAAAACAAAACTATTAGAAATAAATAGTTTTGTTTTTTTCTGGGAAAAGCTATATTTTTAATCAGCATATTTATACAATCTCCGGGGATGTCTTATCTGTATTTAATTGTTTGGTTAAGTGCAAAAGTTACATATATGACCTTTAAGGTCTGCTTGATAAAATAGTGTGGTTCTGCAGAATATTATTATATTGAATTGTGGTTTACATAGAGCTTTCATACCAAGATGCTCCTGCTTGGACTCAGGCTGCTTCACCAGGCTGAGGAGGAGCTGGGAGAGGTGGCTTATGATGATGAAGGGTGGAGCCAGGGCAGGACGGCTGTGGTACTCCACTATCAGGTTGTACCTCTGGAACTTCCAGAAGATGTCTGTGTTCCCCTGAACCACCTGGAACGTGTAGCTGGAAGTAGAAAAGTATTATATTGATTTTTCAATAGTCAACTGTTTGCTCTTGTTTTGCAACTGAGAGTATCATTACATTGGTCAGGGTTTTGGGAATCGAGGTAGTCATAATTTAGACAATGTTAGATAGTGTTATCACAATTGTATTTCCATATATACTGCAATACTGTTATGACCGTTCTCACTCTCTGACCTGAACATTGCAATCAGTAGGTTGAGCAGCAAGACGTTGGTGACCAAGAGGAAGATGACCAGCAGCAAGATGACCAACCAGTTAGCATAGATGTTGGGACATGGTGGCAGTGTGCCCATGATGATTTCATCTGGTTCTGTGGTGCAGTTGGTGTCTGGCCACTTTGCCGCTGTGCTCCGGTTGATGAAAAGATACAAAGATGAGATTGGATTGGATCTGCATTTTTTTATTAATGTAAATAAATCAATCTAGAGACCGACATGTGTTGTATCTACAGTATCCATCTATCTATCTAACCATCTATCTCCTCCAGGGGGATCTGGCCAAAGATGTGTAGGTAGGGTCGGTACAAGGCTCTGCGGAACACCCAGTCGATCCTGGGATCATTAGGGTGCAGCAGAGCCTGGGTAGCGACACCGTATGCAATGAGCCACACACTCAGGAAGAAGAGGAAGAAGAACACATCCTTCATCTGCAAGGAGAAACACAAACATACATATATATATATATATTCCATATAGGCTACATGTTTTTGCTGAGGTCTATATTAGCGTAATTTCTTACTCCAAACCTTTTTAATTTCTTTTGTTTGGTTTTCATTCTT
>OMKK01043447.1:0-12919 GCA_900302305.1 Polymixia japonica | reverse complement strand
ATATAAAACAAAATTATAAACACAGCATATAAAATATAGCTATTTCTGACAAAGGGTTATTCTAATCTTCTTGAAGTTTTACTGCATGATAAAAAAGGGTTAAATCAACCTAAATGCGAGATTCAAAAAAAAGATATTGCTCAACTAGTGATCCCCAGACAAGACAGGTGTGACATCAAGCCGTTGTGAAATAACATTTTTAATCAAAGGACAAGATGCCACAGATGAGCAGAGAGAGTGGAGAACGGGCTGTCGGCGTGCTGGATGCTGGCAGGGCCGTCGTCAGACAACTGAATGTGCACAATTTGACAATCTCATGATTAACTCTATGCGAAGGAGGTGTGTCGCTTTACACGATGTCAGTGGTGGACATACACCGTACTGACAGTGGTAAATCCACGTTTTGACCCTAATCCAAGTCCGTCCATTGTCTTTTTGAAAAATTCCTATGTCCATTATAAATTTGGAAAATTAATAAATTATGACATATATTGCGTTTATAATTCTGTTCAGTGTATATATACACACAATAAACAAGATAAATGTGGCTATGGAGCCAAATGCGGACTTATGAACTGAACTTTGCTATGTTGTGGGTGGGTAGAATATATGTGTCTTATTGAAAATATAGATATAAAAAAATATGAGCACTGAGCAATGTTGAAATCATGTCTAGTCTAGGATCTCTGTTACTATATCAGTATCAACCTGAACACCCTCGCCTCTCCTCTCCCTGCTCTCCAGTGCTCATCACTCAGAAATCTGGCACAGCAGAGCAGAGCAGAGCATGGCAGATCAGATCTGACTGCTTCAGCGTACACTGTCAATCTGACATTGTAGACAATACAGCACCCTGGTTTTGTTTGATTGGTCATTAAAATGGATAAAATCCAATGCCTCCAGCTCCCCACCAGTATTGAGGGTATTTCAATGTAATTTCCCCGAGAGTATTAACAATGTTCTATTTGATCTATCTTCTGTTATGTATTCGTTTGAACGCAGACTCGTGTGTTGGAGAGACTATTGACTTGCGGGAGGAGTGCTCTCATGGCGTAGAGAACAATCATTTATGACACACTTGATTCCTCTGGTCACTTAGTTTGACTCAGTGAGCAAGCTTGTTGATGCAAACGCGTTAAGTAACGTCATGGGAACAAGCCTGGTTAAATCGCCCGTGTGGTGAGTGTGTATTGCGAGCGCGGCTTAAACTGATGTGTGGTCAGGTGTAAGCAGGGGATATGATGGGGGCATGGATCCCCTGAGACATGGAGGGGGGGGCGGGGGTGTTGAACTTAAAAATAGCCCTGCTGATGAGCGGAGCCAATAGCTAGACAGGGAGGGGAGAGCAAAGGGGGCTAGTCAGCAGATCTGGGCCCAGGATGCTAATCAGTATCAGCTTAAGAGACGTGGAACACAAGCAATACTGGAGGCCGTGGTTCAACCTCAAGTACTAGATCAAGGACTGAGAGGCTGCAGGAGCGGCACAAACATACACTGTAACATAGACACACGCACGCACGCGCGCGCGCACACACACACACGCGTGCACGCACACACACACACACACACACACAAACACACCTAATGCTGGGGAACTGGGGAAGATTCGTTCTCCCATATTGTATCCTCTTTCTCAGTTAATAGGCCTATAAGTAACTTCAGCAACTCTTCAGCTCATCCCATCGCCCACTGCTTGTCACATATTCACCTGCGCGCTTCCTGTTTCTGCCATGTTAACAGAGATGGACCACCTGATGTAAATCTTTCAGCGCCGTTTGCCCCGAAGGCCCAGCAGAGGACTCGTCACTCAACGTTTTTAAGAGGTACACCTCTCTGTCTCTTCACCTTCAACAGCTTTACAGCCCACCGCCAACGTCATCTCTTCCACCAAGGATGATGCATTACACAATGGGACTATCGCATCTTAGATCAAGGCACATATTAGTAAAACACTGCCTGTCGGCACCTCCATAGCAACAGTGTTAATCCTGCACACTCTGTTCAGGCACAATGATGTCGTCGGCCCATTCAAGGCCTTTGTCATTCAGATTAGCCAATATTCCTGGGCCCTGGTACAAGCCTTTGTCTTTATGCATCTCTCTCTATTTATCATCATGTCTCTGAGAGTATCTGTAAAAGACAGGGAGGAGAGCGAGAGAGAGAGAGAGAGAGAGAGAGAAAGAAAGAGAGAGATTGCAGACATCTGCGGCAGCTTTGAACTGTAGTAGAGATTGGCCAAATACTGAATAAAGTACTGATTGTCAGAGGTGTTGCCAGTCACTGGACATCATCAAATGATCTAATCTATCATTGGGAGACGAGGACACCTAGTGGTACATAGGGTGGATGGCAATACAAGGACATGGATTGTGAGGATTGGACAGGCATCCCTGAAAAAATCCTGTGCACCAACAATCCATTTACTACTGCAAATAAAGATTTAAAAGGATTTTATGCATGAGGGGTTTTGCAGAAGATCAATATGACCACATTTCATCTACAGGTGCAATTTCATCTGTATTCATAAATCATTGTTTCAAGCAGAGTCAGTGACACAATATTAAATAGTATTCATATAAATCACAGAGACACTATGCTGCCTACTGGAGCTCTTGGTTCATTCTGGTCTGTGCATAAGCCAGTGCAGGCATGACAAGTGGCAGTGTAAATGTCTTGTTAAGACTGTCCACCTTGATTTATACGTGGAGGTACTACTTACGCTAAGTACTTTAGACATCCAATCACAACTGCATATTTGCTGTCTGTCATTTCATTGGAGGATGGAATCTAGTTGAAGTTGAATTTACAGACCACATGAGGGCACTGTTAGGCAGCTGACGAGACGAGTCCATTTGAGCACCTGTATTATAATATAAAACCCCAAATGGTGGTGTTGGCAATAACAAGTGTATTTTTAGACTCGAATCAAGGTATCTGCCCACCTGAAATTGTTAGATCTAAAAACAGTGTGCCCTTAAAAAGCCTTTGTCAAATACAGAACCTTGCATGAATGATGAAGTATTGTAGATTGTCATGTTGTGGCTAGTCTAAACACCTAACATGCTGTAAAACACAACATAACAATGGCATGTACAGGTCAGTGGTTATGTTATTTATTGAGAGAAATGTTGCACCCATTACTTAGCTGGTGTTTTTATCCATTCCCCGGAGAGTTTGGGGCTAAGAGCGCTCCAGCGGTAGTTCAGGAAAAAGCACATATCCCATTCGAGGTAGGCTAGATATAAATAGCAGAGTGAGCAGGCCTGGGAACAGGAAAAATGAGTCCATATATAGTGAATGTTTGGGGGACCTTTTGGGGGTAAGCACCATGCCAACATTCACTGGTAAGACTAATAACTGTTTTCAGAAACGAAATTCAATTTGCAATAAAAAACAATACAAATTGGAATTCAAAACCATGTCTTTTTATGTGTTTCATTCTTTCGTGACTTTTGGCGCAGACTTTGGTGTACCAAAGGACATATTTAGTAACAATAAATAGTGTGTGGTGAGGTGTACCTTCCTAGTCATAATTTTCCTTTAAGCAATTAGGTCTCTTGTTTTCTTGCTGTGCTGAGTGGGACTCCCAGAACAAGTGCCTGTCATTTCCTCTCTACCAGAGCAATATACCCAGCAGGGAGCCTGCCCGATCGAGATGCTCGGACTTTTCTTAATAAGCTCTTCACAAACATGATGCACAGCAAATGATTGTAATGATTTTCTCAGAGATGCTGAGGAAGCATTTGCTGCTATTGTTGCATTGTGCAGGGTCACTCGGCTGGCGCAGGTCAACTGGATGCTGTAAGGCTACGCTGTCCTTCAATTCTGAGTCAAAGCCAGGGTCATCTCAGTTTTGCTTCCGAGTGCATTTTGTAGTTGTTATCTTTTATCAGTGCAAGGGAGCTGCCAAGGAAAACATTGTGCTTTTGTCATTCAGGATGCCATCTCCTTTTGTAGTTTCATGTCGATGATCATAAGTCATCATATCATCACCATATGTAGTACAGCCTAGACCCTTTCACCAAATGTAGTCCACAATCCCCCTTCAAGGCATCTTCTAATTCAACACAGATGGCAAGTGGCAATAATAACCAATTGCCAACAGAATCTTACTAAATATATCATTACCCCATAGGCTTGGCAGGATGACACTACTGTTCTATTTATGTGTTAGTCTTTGTCTTACCCTACTGAGTGCTTCATGGAAAATGATATGCAACAGCTCCAGGGACTTCTAATTCTCAACTCAAACTTTATAATTGTGTAAACAAAGCAAACTAAACTAATGCAAGGCTTTCCAGCACTCGTCAGTAGTAGAGAAATCAAGCTCCTGTTTTTCATACAAAATGAGTTATCGTGTGAATTTTTAGGGGAAAATGGGTACGCTCACGTGCGTTGTCTTCATATTCCTTCACAGTGACTGAGCGGCGGCGAGGGTGTTTTGACAGCTGGGCAAGCTGGCTATATTGTGACAAGTACAGACGCTGTTCTGAAGAGTACCTTCTGTTGTCTCTGGCATGCAAAGTCTGTTGTGCCGATATGAAAACATGCAGTGGGCATATTTTCATCAGACAGACTGGATTGTGTCCCTCATATCAAATAACCACTCTGTGTGGGACTTGCTGTCACACTGGTTTTCATGAGCTTGCTGTGAGTCTTATTATCCTCCACACCTGCTCCTTATACCTGGAATTACAGATGACATCCCATCCTTTCACCCTCCACTGATACAATATGTAATAGGGTCTGACAGGTGTATGGGTGAACCAGTATTATGGGATGTTATTGGCCTTTCACAGATAGAGTATATTGGTGTTAGCATATAACATGGCTATAACATTATAGCATGGTTCATTTTACGTCTAAATGATAAATGGACTGCATTTATATAGCGCTTTTCTAGTCTTACAACTACTCAAAGCCGCTCATTCACACACCGTCAGACATCGATGGCGGCGGCAGCCTTGCGAGGCGCACACTTGAATATTCAATCGAGAGCAGTTACGGAAACTTAAATCGAGAACCCAATTATGGGTTCAGTGTCTTGCTCAGGGACACGTCGACGTGCTACCAGGCGGAGCCGGGAATCGAACCAGGAACCCTCTGGTTACTGGACGACCCGCTCTACCTCCTGAGCCACGTCGCCCCGGTCATCTACACATTTAGACCTTTTAGAAAAAGAAAAGAAATTCTAAACAAAAACCTATTGTATGCAAAGTGATTTATAATGGCATGTCTCAGTAGGCCATGTTCCATATTACATTGTAGAGGACAGCATGGTCTACCTTAATAACTCACTAAGATCCCAATTAGAGGGATAGGCAGGTGGTTTCTATATTTCATATGATCACCCAAAATAGATCAATTTAGCAGGTAGGCCTTTATTGAATATTGTTAATTTTCCTCCCCAATTATTAATGTGTAATAATGTAATTTGTGTAATGTAATTTCCTTTTCTTCAGCTTCTATCTAAAAATCCAGCGAGGTGTTTGTGGCTTGTCCAGGAAACCACAGTCGAGTAACGACTGTTGATTTGAACAAGTCCTTCTCTGCATCCTCACATTATCTCTTGGTCATTCATTTAGCTGAGCCTTTATGTAACAGTCAGGGGGAGATGGAGAGGGAGGAGCTTGCGTGAAAAGTCCAATTCACTTAGGGTGTATCGGTGTCTGAACCACAAGAGGCCCAGGGAGGGACAGCGGCTTAATTATCAATTTATCTTTTTTGGAACCTCATGCAAGAAGTGACAGTGACTTTCTTACTGGACAACAACAACATGGTGCAATGAATGGGCCAATGATATAATACCTAAGTGAGGGTCTCTGACCATCTCAATGCTGTTGGTGCTACAGGCCTCATCAGGAGATCCATGTCTATAGACTTTAGTTCATTATTCATTTGCCACGCATAGCGATTGCAATATCACCCTTAAACAAACTGCATGACCAGCGCAGCGGTTGCTATAGCTCACTCCCAACTATCATCTCTGTGTCAGTGGAATATTTGAATTATTGGCCTACTAATCAAAATCATTTTCACAAGAGAAAATGATAGAAAAGATAAATGTATTTTTCACAGCTATAGCTCAAGCATACCAAAAGAGAGCTATTCACATGCATCAGAGAAAGAGCTGCTGTATTTGGCAACTGGGAAATTGATTGTATTAATACAGTGCAAACATCCACAATAAACACGGCTGTGATGTAATTGGTTGTGTGTTGACTTTACCAACATGACTGTTTGATCTCGACAATATTAGACCACAGTTTAACAATTAACTTTGATTGAAAGTACCACCACAATTTGTAGATGTCACCAAGCAATGTAATTACATATTTTGTGGTAAAGTTAGGTTTTTTGCGTTGCTCTTTCTCCCCCTTGATCAATAATAATAATTGAGACCTAACGGATGAGTCTGCAATGGCGACTTTGAGTCCATTGGCAAAAAGTAAAGACTGTTCGAATAGGCTAAATAAAATAATGTCTAGCAAATTATTTTGCAAAGGAGGAAGATACAACAAGTGCAACCTCCCATACGTCCATTCCTTACGTTTGGAATATACTGATAGAATATACTGACCACACACCTGGGAAAATAGGTGGGATATTGCCACATCCACTGTGTCTTCCGTCTGCATACTTTGTTTTCACGTGTTTTACTTACTTCTATGACTGGAATATCCTGGGTAATAGCCATAGTAACCAGTGATCCTCAGAATCCTGTCTTCAATATCATGCACTCCGTTGGCTGTCACTTTAGGGCTGATGTCCCCGAAGAGAGAGTGGGTGCTACCAGTCGGCGTCGACTTGCCTGGTAAGTGTGTGTTCTTCACGGGTTCCAGCCGAATGCAGGGCTGGTCTCCACTCTCAAAAACACTTTCGCTGCTTGTCATTGTAGGTCCGAACGCGACAAAAATCGGAAAAGATTGTAAGCGTGTCGTGGTCACCATGCGCAATACACTAGGAGAGCTGGAAGAGGACATTCACATTCCATCACTGATGCTCTCGGACGCAAGGCGAGGTTATCGAACTCGGGGATCGTGTCAAGAATTGTACACCAGGGGGCGTGTTATTACTATCACATGTAGAGTATCTGTCCAACATAACCCCCATTAGCTGGATTCAACATAACATTCGTGTGAATCCCGAACCGGCATTCATTCCAGTTTATCACTATCTCATACGGACATCTTTTTGTCCCTAAGCTCACAGTATGTGAATAACTAATACATTAAAGGTAATTCATTTGCAATAGTTGTAGATGGCTGCGGCATGTTATAGAATAGCTAACTGAATTCAAAAAAGATTAACCGGTCAATTTAAGTAAATATGATCCCTTGTCACTCACTCCCTGACAAAAATAGCACTCTAACAAAGCAACAAGAATATCCCCTTATTCAAAACAGCAGCCTATTTTCAGAGTCCATTCACTACTTCCTTTTGGCACACTGGTTTTTATGCACATATGCTGCCCTTCCATTCTAGAGTACCCTTCAGTGTTTCTATTTATTGTTTTCGATAAAATATGCATGTGCCTTTGAGAATGAGAGTGTGGCACAAATCTTTCAGACACAGTGGTTTACAGCTTTTGACTTATGCACTGTGCACTTTAATGGGGGCCAAAGCAGTCCAATTTATTCACAACGCTGTTTTGTTGTCAGCCTATTATAGCTCATAGATTATGAATTATGCTTACATGACTCTATAACATGCCAAATAAAGTTGTTGTTGTTGTTTTGTTTTTTTATTACTGTCAAAGGATTGTTGTGACATAAATCTAAATCTAAAGGTAAACCCCAGAACAATCTCTTTTCCACAGCTGGCCAGAGGTTCGAGGGCTTCCTTTGGAAAGCTCCTCTCGGCTGGATCGCCCAGCTTGCAGATGCTGCCCAAAAAAGTGCTGACTACCGGGCTCCAAATCCAATAACACAAGAAGCAGTATTTCAGTGTCTCTCCGATACGCCTCTGTCCAAGTCCTCCCCACTTTTCTGTGAAATTGATTTCCAGCGTGTGGAGAATTTGCACCCCTGTTGGCATTGTTGTGCACACGCATGCCGGGTTTTATGATGCCCTTGGACGCCAGAAGTGCTTTCTCCCCCTCTCTTACTTACTAAACCAATCTCCACCTCATGTTCTTTTGTTTCGGTTTGTTTTTGCTCCAAAGCAGTTATCTCTTGCATTCAATTCAGGGACAGCTTTGTGGCTACAACAATGAATGCCAATGCCCAGAAAGTTTCTCAGAGCCTTTTGTGAACTGGTAATTTATTATTTGCCACTTTCTTCCCGGAGACGTGTCTTTACAACCACAGTCCAAAAAAGTTTTCTTTAATCGCCTACTTTTTTTTGTATTGCTTTCTTCGGAGATACTTTTCTTTAATTTACAAAAAGTATATTTTATACCATACAAAATGTAAACAATCACATTGTAAGATTATGTGTTGGTGGTTTATTTCAAAAGCCTAAGGTATTCGTCTAAGATATTCTGTTCCCTATATCAACTGCACAGGCAATAAAACAGAGTTCAGCTCAAGTTGATTGTTCTGCGATGGCGCTGGGTTCACTAAGGGTCCTCACAAAACCTACAATGAGGAACCAGTTTATGCTTGAGCTAACAGTGTGAGTCCTCGCCTTTTAGGTTTTAATTCTAAACATATAGTGTCTTGTTGTGAAATGACCCCCCCTAGAAATCATGGGATTTTTGCAGCAATGTGCTGAAAGCCATCAGAGAATGAACAGCCAATGCTTTCAGAAGTCTTTCAATTATGCCACAGCGCTGAGGGATTATAGACAACCTCTTCTGAAGTGATTGCAGATACAACAAATGGTAGATTGACCACGTCCACGTCAATGTTTCATCCTCTCTGCTCCGCAGGGAGAAATTTGCGATAGATACAGCCATAAAACACAATCCTTTGCCTAAAGGACACTTTGAGGAGACAATGTGTCCCATGTGACTTCATTCCGGGCCAATCCCTGTACACCAGCACCCCCTGCAGAGGCTCAGCAAGTCACCTTAGAGATCAGTGACTGACTCCCTAGCCCCCTTGCTGTATAAATATTCAATGTGCACTAAAGATAACCTGGCTCGTGCCGTGGAGGGAGAGAAGGCTGTTTAGAAGAGGGGTTTGTCATTTGAATATGGTGAGCTCCGCTGCAGCTGCATGCAGTGTTGGCCAGCAAAGGTCAGGTCTGAAAGGCTGGTAAATATTTAATAGCTTTGATCACCAGGTCTCTTTGGCAATGTATAGCTTTAATTAGAGAACAAAAAAAAAAATGATGGAAGAACTGTCAAGCGAGGAGTGTACAGAGCAAGGGGTAAACAATCCAGTTTAGAATGGATTTGCTTTATTTACCACTTAGTCTCTTAGCGGTATGTTTTCATATTTCTCTACTTAGAGTAGGAGCCATTTTCTTGCATAACATCGTGCGTGTTGGTTTGATATTCCCCCCTCCATCTACACAGGCTGTGTACCAGATGAAATATCATAATGTCCTTTAAAGCCTGATATGACCTTCCTTTGCCGTCTCCATCTGCAAACAAAAACATAGCCACCTGCTTATGTTGACTCACTGCACACTGATTGGTCTACGATCCCCTCTCTTTTCTCAAGTGCCAAAAGTTGATTTGCCTCTAGAAGGCAATTGGCGAATGAGTCTCGCTCGCTCTGCCTTAAGTGTGCCAGTCTCAATGTATAAATAAATAAAATATATACTGACCAGACTGAATTTTTAAAAATAGAGGATGCACGGTGCTTAGCTTCTCGAACATGCCAAGTCGCTCCCTGTTAGGTTTCATGGCTATTTGAACACGCTTTTAGAAGAAGGCGGTATAGTATGTACATGCTGCGAAGAGTGCAGTCAAAGAAGTCTGCTGTGGTGCTGCGGTCCCTTCATTCACCGCCATCATATGTTGGACTCAGGTGGTTATGGCCTCAATACCACATACCAGCTACATCTCACTTCTCTGACTTATTCATAGAACAAGCAATAGCTGGAAGCGTTGTTACACATGAAAAGTTCATCAGCCAATATCTATCCATCTATCCATTTCTGTGAAGGTGAAGGGCTCTGCAGTGTATGTGGGCCATGCATGGTAAACCATGTAAACATGATTCTGAGTAAGCTCGACAAGTGAGGCTGGTAGTATGTCACTGAGCTTGGAGGAACGGAAATCAGAATGTGTCTTAAACATTTGACGTGTACATGAGAATGCACTTACGTTATGTTTGACTAAAGAACAATCAATTATAACAGTCAAATTGATTGTTGGAGTCCAGTCTCTCCAGTTCGTTAGTAGGACATACTCAAAAAGACGCATAAGCATTATAGTATAACATTTTATTTACCTTTTTTTTGATCATCTCATTTTATCATCAGGTCACAGTAACGGTCTCTATCTTAACGGCAATACAAGAGTTTATATAGATGATATCATACAGCTTGCCCATTTCTGGGGATACCACGATGGGGATGAAGAATATGAGTATATGAGCATAACCTTCCGAATGATGATGAAATTACATGTAATGTTTTGTTGACCCTTGATTCATCATTACAGATGTCATGTCATGTGTTCAATCAGAATAGTGCTGCAGGGTGATTTTGGTGCCACTGTTCTGCATTTGGAGAATCGGACAACGGCTATACACCTGTAGGTGAAGCTAAACTGAATTGCACCTCGTGAATCTAGGTGGAGATTGCTGGAGATTTATGGTCTCTAGAGGTAACAATGTTAAATCTCTGAGTACAGCTTCTCTGCATGCTCCAGCTGTCCTCCCTGCAGCCGTGGTGATGGATGATGCTGCTGGTGAGAGAGGGCTGAGGAACAGTGGCCGGATGACAAGAGGAGGGATGGGACATTTATGTGGATGGGACATTGATAACTTGTAGGCTACACTGGACGGCTGTGAGTAATGCCCACCCAGATATTGGCTTAGACGTTCTCTTACTCTTCCCCTACTCTGAATTAAGATATTTTTAGCACGTTTGTTGTTCATCAAATCGCAGATAATATACACTTGCAGATATCATTTCATTTCATTTAATTTCGCTTTATGTTACGTTTCACTCACATTATCAATCTGTTGACCCAAGATTGACCACAGATGTCAATGTGGAATTTTTCATCATTTTTTACTTTTGAAGAGTATAATCTACATGTTAAGCAACAGCATTTCCTTAAAGGAATTGAACTGCCGTGGCTGCCCTGGTGTTCAGTTGGTATGTACATACAGCCACTATTTTAACTCACAATTCTAACTGCGCGCCTCTCAGTCTCTGTGAGCATGCGCAGTGGCGTGTAAACAGAATCAAACTTGTGGATTTGTTCGTTTGTGGGCACTATTGGATAAAACTACATAGCCAGGGCACTACCTCAGTGCTTTTGGTTCATTTTAGCCCACATGCTTACCTGATGATCTGCATACTTTCCCTACAGGCTTTCCTCCACCACAGCTAGAACAATATGAAAACCCCTAACTTTGTGGTTACATCACACAAAGTATGTACAGTTGCTTAGATACAGGTGGTGGGGTCAACTTACCCACTGGCTCATCTTACCCCGCTCTCCCCTGTGCAGTAAGAAGGAAGCAGAATGCATAACAGTGCACAGTCTGACTGAATTCTTTGATATGCAACTCACAAATCGAAGTTCTTGCCTGCCGTTCTTTATTGATCGGTTCACACAAACGCTGAGATTAAACAAATACCCCACTGGATACCTTCTCTTGTATCTCCACTGATAAGTCGCAGTTCTAAGAGAGACAAATGAGGAGGACCGAGCCCACAATCCAATATGCAGGAGCCACTGCTCTACAATTGATCAGCTTACTTTTCTGATAATCGCACTGCAGTTTCACTGCTAAAAACTCACACGGCAGCACTATAGCAACTAAACTCCAGTAGTTGGCTATAGACATGGGTGTCAGTATTTCCTCCATGAGTAGATGAATACTCCCATTAAACGCTCAGTCCAAAGACACTCTCCCCACAGTTCATTAAGTATGATCTAGTATGGAGGGAAATCAGCCACGAGGGTCAATTCTGAGAGTCAAAGTCATTGAACTCTGTTGTCAGACAAGCACACTGACACTGGGAATTCAAGGTCGAAATGGCTATTGACTGAGGGATCTATTAAGGGATTTGGAAATTCTCCACAGAGCCCTCTGTACCAGCCACAGTAATTCGTGCTTTAATGAGGAATGGTTTGGGAGATTGTCATTACTGGAGCAGAGATGTCTCCTGTGGCTGGTGCCCAGGGCAGGGTGGAGACGCGTGGCTGAACACATAGTCTAGTAGGTCAGGACCAGTGTCACTTTAAATCAGCCTGTCCCAGCAACTCTGGCCCTAAACTGCGTCCACGTTCCCATTAAGCTATGGCTTCTTTATAGTTTCTCATGCATGCAGCCGCTGACTAAGTGAATAAGTGCTGTCAGGAGTAACTCCTCCTTGGCCACTCAGTAAACAGTGTCTACATAGCACTCTAACACAACCATTTTGGTACCATACAATTAGAGGGCAAGAACCATTAATGTCACATGGTAGATGAAAATTGGAGTGATTAAGGGGTAGTCAAGGGCTTTTTACTATATTAGCTGTCATAGCCCTGTTATTCAATGTGACCTAAATTAAGTCAGGAGTCATTAGGTTACCCTCAATGATGTAAAAAAAAAAGTCACAGTCTGACACAGCCCCACCACGGATCCTAAGCTAGTTCATATTCACCTCATGTCCCCACACATACAGTATGCTATCCTTGTCTATGAAGATTGCTGATTCCGGTGTCCTCTTGGAATATAAGGTGCCCCAAATACATGAGGACATTTTTAAACAGCTAGCTAGAATTAATTGTCAACCTGCAAGTCAATATTGTGCCAAAATGTTTGAGTAGTTGAAGCATGGTTTGGAAGAGCTCCATTGA
>OMKK01043441.1:0-13401 GCA_900302305.1 Polymixia japonica | reverse complement strand
TTGCATATTTTGTTTATATGTTTGATATATGTTGTTGAAATGCAAATAAAAAGGCAAATTTGTGGTACTAAGCAGAAAAAACTGTCAAGTTGAGTTATTTTCAAATAAGGAATACATTTACTATAAACGCCCAATGTAACGTATCTGTCACATCACAGATCTTTGATATTAAGGGATAGTTTTACCATAAACGCCCAATGTTACGTGCCAGGCCGAGATAAGGTGCCTGCTGTGTTGTGTGTTTTCTTTTCTTTCTCCCTTCCCCTCCCTGTTGTCTCTCCGGGTGCTAACAGGCTGATGGGTTTCCACCTGTGCAGTCTGGCCCTGCTGTCCATTGGATCTCTGGGACTTCAGGCTGGCCTATCAGCAGTCAAGGTCCTCCATAAAAGGGACCGCCCTGGAAGTTCACGTTTTCTTGGCTCCTTGATTCTTGACTGCTCGTGGGGCATGTGAGCTGTGTTTTGCTGTCGTTGTAAAGAGTGTTCAACTAAAAGGAATGTGGTGGGAGGTGGAGGATATGTTTGGGGTACCCTGTACATTTGCACGTAAGATGGTTAAATGTGTAGATACACTAGTTTTATTGGTTGGTGCCACCCTTGTCTTCTTTTTGGTTAAGTCTTTTTGTAGTTAAGCTGATTAGCTCTTTTGTTTGTGTTTTCATTTCTAGAGTTTAGTCAGGCCTAGTTTTGTTTTATTGGTTTCTTTGTTGGTCCCATCCTCCCCCACCTTTTGAGAACCTTTGTTTGTTTGCACTAGTTAAGACAATTGTAAATAAAACTCGTTCGCTTTCACTGATGCTCTGACTCACTCATTCATTTGGTTGTCGTGTTACTGTTTTCCCTTACTTCCACAAGGGGAACGTAACAGTATATGTCACATCACAGATCTTTGACATTCAGAGGTAGTATTTTAGAAAAAACATCAGAAATGTGTTCTATGTGTTCCACCTGGTCTGTGGTATATCCCCCATAACCTTCTTTTAAGCAGAAATGGGTCTGGGTTCGACAAGCTGGGGCAAACCTGCTTTGTCCAACTCCAGAATATCACAAAAATCAAATCAATGCTATCAACCAGAGATCTAGAATTGCTAATCCATACCCTACTTTTTTCATTCCTAGACTACTGCAATGCTCTTTGTTTTGCTCATCCTGCCTGCAACTTGAGCAAAATGCAGCAGCCAGGCTGCTAACCAAAACCAATCGTAGATCCCACATCACACCAATCCTCACATCCCTTCACTGGCTCCCTGTAAAGTATAGAATACATTTCAAAATACTACTTATCACATACAAGGCCCTACATGGTCTCGTCCCTTCATACATTTACAAACTTCTGCATCCTTATTCTACCTGTAGGCCACTCAGATCATCCAACCAACATCTCTTAAATATACCCCCGCTCCAAATCCAAGGGTGATTGTGCTTTTGCCGTTAGGTTAGTCCTCCTGGAGCTTAACTCATCTCAGGACTTGTCTCCCAGATATCAAGTGCTAGATTAACTTTCTCCAACTCGATAACAAAAAAATCTGAAATTGTTTTATTTGGCACCCCAAATTCTATTACCCTTATCCAGAGCAACCTCAGCACCCTTTTTATGACTGTCAAGCCGGCAACCAGACATTTGGGTGTGCTGTTTGGACCTCCACTTCCACTACCTTCATGTCCAAGCTATCTGAGCTGCTCACCTCTCTGATCCACATCTCCGTCTACATTCCTGCTCGGTGACTTCAATATTCATGTGGACTCCAGCAGCTGCAAGTTTGCTGCTGAACTCCTGTCGCTGCTGGATTGCTTTGACATCACTCACGTTCAAGGTCCCACCCACACCAAAGGTCACATGCTGGATCTGGTATGCTCCACTGATACGCCTCCCTCCCATCTGCAGTGCCTGGACCTAGCTGTATCCGATCATCATGCCATCCTCTTTACTGTACCTGTACCATCACGTTCAGGAACACAAATAGAGCGAGTGCACCAGCCCAGACTCCGTGGCTGAGACCCTCATCCATGCCTTCATCACCTCCCGTCTGGATTACTGCAATGGAGTCCTGTTCGGGGTACCCAGCAAAGCCACCTATGCCATTATCTCCAGATTTGATCACACGGACGTGATGTTTTTTTCTTTTGACTTCAAATATAAAATCTGATCATATAAGAATCTGCCTAATCCACACATTCTCAGTCTGCGCTGAAATTAATTCCCAGTTTCTCTTCTCTTGTCCCCAAAACAAGCTAATCAAATGTGTTAGGACAGGGTTTGATGGCCAGACTCGCTCCCCTCCTTCCTTCACTGTGTGTAGTAGTATAATAATAATTAAATCTAAACATTTTCATTATGAATAGGCCGATACAAGAGAAAATACAAGAGCTGTAACTGACATACATGCCCAAGTACAACGCAAATGATGTAACATCGGTAAACACTGAAAGCAATATAATAACGGATAAAAATAGACTTTTCCAACCCTGCCCTGTTTTATGTCTGATGTTGATTTTACCATTTCTGCAAAGCAAATTGTAACTCTGTTTTGAAAGGTGCTATTTCTTTATTTATTCATGAAACAAAAAGTGTACTTACTACAAATGTAAATGTATCCTTGCGAGGGTTTACCTAGGGCGCCAGCAACCCTTGAGATGTTGCAGAGGAACAAGTCATTCCCGTGTCTCTAGCTAATCATTCCTTCCAACACTGATGAGTTCTAAAAAAATAAGGGAGATTTTGTAGTCCCCTAACGTTCTCTCTCCTCTGTAATTTCCTGAGTCCAAAAAGAATTTCGTCTTCACCGAAATACTCAATTTTGAAGCACATGCCCCCCATAGCTGAGTGCATTTAGTCCAGTATGAACTCTTCATGCAATTGGCTGTGGGCGCGCACACGCTTCAAAATTGAGTATTTCAGTGAAGATGAAAAGAGGCTAAATACTGAAGGAAATACACTTTTTGGACTCACTGTGTAATTGTTTGGCTAAAGAGCTCTTGGATTATGCAGCATGAGCCATTTTGGGATATTTGATGGTCATCCATAACACGTTTTGAACTGGACAAATTAACACTGGGCCCCGACTCAGCCCACTGAATCGACTTCTAACAGCCTCAGTATTATGTGGATTCAAAATCAATTGGGATTCGACTGACATGGGGTAAGTAACCAACACCATGAAGTTAGTTCAGAGAAGCCACTAATAAACATTTAAATTTTAGATATAAAAACACCACTCCTAGTGTCCAGAGCTCTGTCAATAACAGTGATAACATTTTCCAAGCCTTAGTTTTAAATGGTGGGGCTACCCTTTGTTTACACTTTTCCTACTAGCGCGCATCCGTGTTGGAGCTTTGCTGCTTGCAGTTCAGGCTGCAGTTACAGTCAGAGAGTCATGGACTGTCACAGAGGAACCAACATACTGGTTACTACCCAGTGGTGGTGGACCAAAGGAAAGGTACTGTGAATTGCAGGACATTGATTTCCAGTGCTACAATGACAAGAAAGCTGGGAAGCTGGGCAGTTCCTTTACAACGGGGACAACAGGGGAAAACCTGTTGTCAAAAACAAGGAGAAAACATTTCTTGATGTGCCACGACCCACAGAGGCTGAACTAGCTGTTTTCCTGGCAGAGCTTTAATGCCACCAATGACAGCCCATGCCAGGTTATTCCAAGCACTTTGCTCCACTGGCCGTTACAGTAATAGGCCTAATGCATGCAGATTAGGCCATTGACTGAACCCTATGATAAAACATTGTGCTACAATGACCAGAGACAAGTTGATCCTGCATACATTACTCAGGTACAGGTCGACTTAATAGAGCAGCAAACTAGACATCTGTCAAAATGCAAAGAGTGGTACAAATACAGGGCGGGCAGAGTTACTGCTGCATACATAAAAGCAGCATGTTCCACATCTTCTGAGAATCCATCCCAAAGTCTCATCAAAGCCAAGTACAAACCCACTTTGTACAACAATGACAACTAAAGCTATTGCTTGGGGACGTGATCATGAACAAGAAGCTTTGAGTCGCTATTGTGAACAAAATGTCATCACATACCAACTTTAAATGTGAAACCAGTGGGCGTGTTATTAATCCTGATTTACCTCACACGGGGGTTACACCTGATGATATGGTTTCTTGTGATTGCTGTGGTTTTGGTATTGTTGAAGTTAAGTGTCCTTTCTTAAAGAATGCGTGGACAGCAAATCCTGTTTGGAAGAATGCGATACTGTGAATGCTCACATACATACTACTTTCAAGTTCAGACACAGCTGCTTGTGCGCGAGGAGTTTGTTGGTTTTGTTGTGTGGTCAGAGAAGGATGTGCATATAGAGAGAATAGAAGTAGATGGAGAACTACGCAAGATCATACAGTCAAAGTCCAGGGCTCTCTTCGACAAAACTGTTCTCCCTGAACTAGTGGGGGAAACTCTTCTGCAGACCACGTCCCTCTGTGGTACTGACAGACCCAGCTGATGCAACCCAAGATGATACCACCAAAGCCATCTAAAATCACGTGTGTGCCAGCAACTGTTTAAGGCACGCAATCGTGTGGCGCGTTGTCATAACGGGGGGCTGTCCTCATCGATCTGACACGCATGAATAGGAAGTGAATGCCAAATCAGGGCCACATATGGTGCTGTTTGGAGTGCAGGCCCAAGTGTAGACTGAACTGTATACTGTTGCTCATGTCTGATGGGCAGCGTTGTGTTGTAAACATGTAGCTAGCAACTGAACTGAATACCTCTATGAGTACTGTTGTATTGTACATAGGCCTAAAGTGTGTCATTTGGCTAGTGACTTACCTATACTTCTGATAAGTAATAAAGCATGAATACAAGAGCTATTTTACTATTTTAAACTGCATTTATTTAATATAAACTTATTTACAAAACATATAAATACGAAATGACGAAAATAAATTTCCCCTCGGGATTAATAAAGTAATTCTGATTCTGATTCTGATTCTGAAATAGCTTACACCTACAATGGTGCAACATCTCAGCCTTTGCTGTTGAGCTGCCAAGATTGGTGTGACTGCTTGGAGTTAATCATTCAGCTGTTCTATGTTTTGTGCCATAAATGAGGTAGCCTATGTAGCATACATTTAGTTGAATGGCACAATAGAACCACACGTTTGCTAGGCAGCAGCACACCATGACTATCTTGTCAATAGCAGGAGTCTCATTTCCTGATGTTAACAGGTATGTCACTGGGATCCCCTGATAGTATTGCATATTTGTTGTGCACCAGGCCAATAACTCTCTCTATATGAATACAGGCGTGAGCAATGTTGTGAGTGGCCTCAACTTCAAAGGCAGATAACTGGGGTTTTCATCATGTGAAACTTGGTACCTTAACCTGCTCACATTTCAGACCCACTTTCTTTAATATCAAAACCCCATTTCTGTCAATATCAAATCACCTGGGATAAGTCTCTCCAGCAAACCTGAATTCTCTGTAATGCGCCTATCTGTACTGCGGCCTCCCCATGCCTTCGATAAAAAGGAAATTGAGCCTTGTGGTGTGATGCCTATTAGAAATTTTACAGTGTTGTCATGTTTGTACGAAGACCAAGTTTGGCAGTGTGCAGTGAGATTTGAAGGCATTTCTATAAAGATCCCAAAACAATCGATAATAACTGTGACCTTACAACCAAAATGTTCCCTAAAACACTTTGGCATTGATTGGAAGCATTGATTTCCGAAGCCCCTCTCTCCCTGGCCAGAAGATGATGAGCATGTTTAGGTGTTCATACATTATATGTATTACAGTGGGAAAAGGTTTTTGATACCGTGGACTGTGAGATGCCAGATCTGTAAGTGAGAAAGCAATGTCCCCATCACCAGCTGCGATATTTATATAGAGATAAATGCAGGCATTTCAGGTCCGCGCATCTGATTCAAATTCAACATTAACAACAGAGCACAATAGAAATATGGATAATACTTGAAAACATGATGATTGCATTGGCTTATTTCGATTGAAACCAAAACTGGTGAGTAGGCTGCATCTGCCTCTGTTGCTGTCAGAGAAAATGGAAAACAATCAAAAAGCGTGAATGATTACAAGCGTCTTTCTCTGTCTTTCCTGCATGTTCTGTGAACACAGTAGGGGACATTACATAGTTGTGATCATGACTTTAGATCTATTCAATTATTGTTATTATTTAGGTTGAACGACCCTTATTGAAAGCTCACACCTCCATGCTTAATGACGGGTGTTATTTAAGTTGGAAGACAATGATTCGCATAATAACCACATGCAGCTACTTTGTTTTACTTAAGTGAAAAAGGTTAAATTAAGTTACAGTGAAATAGGCCATCATTGTTGGGTTCACTATTCCTTTAAATATCTGCAAATAAGCAAAATAAACAAAATATTACCAATGGATTTTGTAACTAGATTTTTATTAAACAATAAATGTTATAAATATTAATAAATATTAAAATATTTTATTTATTTATTTTAGTACATTTTCAGTCTGGGTGGCCCCTCCCTGGCTACAGAATGGTAGTGGAAGCACTAGTCTCATTCATCCAGGTTGATCACCAAGTCAATTGATTTTTCCTGAATGAGCTGCAGGTGCACTGGCTTCCTACACAACATAGCACCAGCTGGCACTGTCCAAGTATGCCTCTGAGACATTTAAATTTAAAATATTTTAACAACAAAGGGACACAATTCTACGCAGACCCAAACGCTTAAAAGTGTATTAATTCTATCAATAATTAATTGCCTCAACTGCACTGAGATTAAATAATACATTTCCTATGTAATACCCTAGGCTATCAGAGGAACACTTCAAAAAGCCATGGTTAGAATGACAGCGGCAAGAGCACAGCTCAACTAAGTTGGCCCTCAGGAAGTATTTTGTTGCCACAAACTCTTGTAGAGCATGTGAGGGTTACACCAATTGTCTGTATACTGTCCAATTTGGATTGGTTCTATTGATGGGTAACATGGTAGTAGAGGGTTAAAATGTTTCTCTGTTGTTATTTTAAAATAAATAAAATACAATTCAATCCATTATGTTTATCTTGTTTATCTTGGCGTAGGAAAAACATTAACCATTTATTCTGGCAGGGGAAGTTAGACACACACAGCCTTGGACATTGGTAAAAGTACATGCGTGAATTTTGTTATGCAAAAGTGGGATTGAAAATGACCTTAGAACACAACACAGAGGAGAGTCTGTTTTCATCCTTCAGGTCTTACATTGATAAAAGATAAATATTTATTCATCAGCACAAGCAGCTCAGGCAGAACACAAATATTAATCAGACCTTCACCTCAGATAAGCCTGTTTAATTACTACCAAAAAGAGGTTTGCATCTAAAATAAGATTTTAAAAAGGGAATTTAAAAAAAACATTCAAAGCCAAAAAATAAGTAACACGCTTATTTATATAGATATATGCTTAACTGTAGACAAAAAAAGTGGACAGTGGACAGGTTGACAACAATGCTAAAGAAATGAAATACTGCTTATAGTAGATGGTTCTTTCTCTTGACATTGCCATGTGAAAATCGAGAGCCAAGTAGTGAGTATCACTCATATGTCTCAGCCTCCCAGAGTCCCACGATCAGTTACTGCTTTTTTGGTATCCCACCCCACCATAATTGACAATTAGCAATAATTTCCCGTCCATGTAGTTGCTGCTGTTCTATGAATTTTAAGCATAACTGCCCAAGGAAATGTAATCATTGCCAAATTGCAGTGATTAAGATTGGTTTAAGAAAATGTGGGGAGTAATGTTCACATACAGATGTTATGATGTTATAACATCTATTATGAAGATGCTATGGAAGTATGGTATTGAAACATGGCTGTCCACAACATCCCTCAGCTCTCAGGAAATACAATCTGATGATGTTATTCCCATGACAGTCATGAAGAAGAGTTAAAATAAACACTCAACGCATTTTTACAACATATGCCTCACATTCACCCATTTCACACACACATTCATGCACCAATGACGGAGGCTGCCACGCAAGGTGCCAACTTGCTTGTCGGGAGCGGTTAAGGGTACAGCGTCTTGCTCGAGGACACTTTGACGCGCTCCCTGGAGGAGCCGGGGATCGAACCAGGAACCTTCCAGCCACGCTGGCCCAAAAAGTATTATGAACACAGAAAACCGTGATGACCTGATGCTGTGAAATGATGCTTTGAGTTGTGTACATTCTCAACTCTCCTATAGACCAATAACATTCCGTATTGTCTGCTGCTGCCATAGTAACAGCATCCTTATTAGGGATAACATCACCTCTCCTCCTCATCAACCTTTCTCCTCCACCTCAGCTTGTCTTGCTCTCTTGGGCAAAGCAACTCATTACTTTTTGTGTTTTCCTTCTCACTTAGTTTTTGCAATCAAGGAGGTGTAATATCTATAGATGATTACAGTTTGATTAGCAGACTGTATGCCAATATTTAGGCTATTGATTTAACCTAGTCAGTTATTAACTGAATTTACATTTCATTACTTTATTAGAGAGTTGCTTGGAATATCTTTTAAAAGGCATTATTCATTTCATAAAATTGATTTCCATTGTGGTCTAAAAATGTTTTAATTGGTGCATTGTTTTTAAGTCAAGCCTGTTGTCATGTCACAACAATGAAAATATATGAATTAAATGTACAAAAAGCAAAAAGTTATATTAGCACAATATTTATCAGGGTGTGAACGGTGCAAGCTAAACTTGATTTCTCCTAGCCTGCAAAGTGTTTTGTGTGTGTTAATACAGCACATATCATAAGCAGTGTCAATATATTATTCTGTTCCATGTTACCATAACCCCCTTCTCCCTTTTGCATGCGAAGACATACAGTGTGTGTGTGTGTGTGTGTGTGTGTATATATATATATAGATAGATGCATCGGTAAATCATCGTATCCACTGGCTGCTCAGTCAATCAATGTCATCTGTCATATATGCTGAAGCAAGGACACAGTCACAGAGGTCATTTCTCTCTTTTATATTAATCAAGCAAGGCTTGCTACTGGCAGCAATGGGGTGTTTATTAAGTGAATTGCCCTGAGTAAGTAGACTATGGGCAGGTGGCCTTATTCTGTTATAGACACTCTAGCAATGAAACTGCTTAACTTCACAACAGATTAGATCCACTAATTAATCACTCTATTTCATGGGCTATGACTTGCCCTGTCATTTTATCAGGAAGATGTAGTTCCTGTCAGAGGGAGGCCTGCATGAATCTCGTTGTCTTCTGCTACCGTAAGCTTACTGAGGACTTAATCATGCTCTGATTAAATGAATTGTAGGGATACCTGTGCATGAATTGTTTATCCATACACAGCCATGCCCAACTAATCTTTTTCTGCATTCATAAAGGGAGCGTTTCGAGGTCAACACTTTGTTTGGGCTAATACGAAAACAATTCCATTTAATTTCACTTGAGTTCTATAGTCCTACTTAGTTATATACTATAGTTCAACGTGACACTAGCAAACCAGTGTGATACGAGTGCTTTATGTTGCAACTTGGTACCTTTTGGTAGCTCAAGCAGGTTCCATCTTGGAAATGTGACATGGGTTGATTCATATCACAATTGTACCAGGGGCCAAAGGTGTCCTGGCAACATCATCAACATCTGTTCAGCATTCTAAACAGTCTGTTACGCACATTGATGCATTGGTGTCTGTACTTCTTTAAAGGGATTGTAAAATGGCTGAAAATGGTTAAAATAATGGTCGGGACACCCACCACTCCACCTCCCCAATTAACTTGTCCCAAAATGTACCACAAGTAAACACACCTAGCCATGCAAAATGAGAAAATGAGAGCCAGGGTGATTAGCTGTCATTATGTGGACATTTCATGACAATTCCGGTGCATGTTTCACAAATTGAAGAGCGTTTTTCTGACATTCCATAGCAACTGCATGTTTCACAATTCGTTAGAAAGTGATAATTTCTGGGAGGGTTTTGTTCCTCTCCAGGAGTCTGGGAGACAGTGCTCATTTCAGGGAGATTCCCGTAAGACTTCAGCAGACCAGATCTGCATTCTGCACAAACTGTTAGAGAATTTTAGTGTTTAGTGAATAACCTGATCTAATGTCACTGCTAGCAAGCTAGCAAAACCTTTAGGAATTCAAGAACAGTGTTTGACTCAGAGCTGCAGCTAAAAGTGGCCCAAATCTTTTTTGCTCATATGTGACTCATATGTGATAAGATCTGTTTTTTTCATAACAGTGTGAATAGCACAAATCACGTGGAATCTGATCTTTTCAAGTCTGATTTGGGCCACTTTCATATGTGGTCCTAAATCAGATACGCATTTGATTCCTGCTGATGTGACGGCGGTGTGAATGGTCAGATCAGAATTCATGTGGTTTCTCTCCCACTAAACACACTCACATCACTGTTACAGCATCATTATTCATCGATTGTCACCAGTGGTGGACAAAGCCAAATATGGAGGATTGCAGCAACGACTGGGAGACAGGAGGACGCAAATTTAATAGATATATGGGAAGATGCTTCAATCAAAGTCATTTTTTGCCTTCTTGCCCTCAGCCTGAAAAGCTGACGGACTGTCACCACACTACTATTACCACTATTACCAGTAAACAATTCAAGAAATGAATGCCTGCACCACTATTTTATTAATTGCGATGATGGACTGTCATGCCGCTGACATTTTCTATTGTTCAACAGCATGCTTGTTGTAAATGTGGGGTCATAGTACAGATCTGTTCACACTGGTGTCAGACGGGTCACATACAGAGATGAATGTGAACAGTCAAGACAAAAAGATCAGATTTGAGAAATTATCAGAATTGGGTCACTTTCAACCGCTGTGTTAATGTAGCCAAAGAGGTAGTTTTAACAGACAGAATACTTTTATTGGCCTAACATGGCACGATTGGTAATGGTTATCACCACGGGACACGCTTGTGTCTTCATTTTCAAAATATGTGGCAATGTCACTGAGTGTTGATAATTTAGACATAGCTAGTTTGATTTTGAGTTAGCAGGAAACGTCAGGAAATGTAGCTCATTTGAACTTAATAACTTTTATGAGCGTATCATTTCTTAATTTCACCCTTAAATTTACAGACGGTTATCATTATTTGTAGAATATGTATCTGTGTACAACATATGGAATAACTGTTACTGTGTTGTCAATAGCATTGCCATAATCTCTAATCTAAAACTGCCTATGGCAAGGGTGGGCAATCATGTGTCATGGAGGGCCAAGAGTGTGCTGGTTTTCATTCCAACCGAAGACTAGAGCAGGTGTTTCCACTGATTAATACACCTTTAACAAGAGAGGAGCTACGGGGATACTATCATGCCTTTAGCTTGTGCAAAATGCAGCTGCAAGGCGTTTAACTAATTCCAAGAGATGAGAACACATGACTCCTGTTCTTGCCTCCCTTCACCAGTTGCCTGTTAGTTTTAGAATTGGTTTTAAGATTTTACTGATTACTTTCACGGCTTTTCTTGGTTTGGCTCCAAGCTAAATTTCTGATGTGTTGGTCCCCTATGAGCCAGAACACAGTCGGAGATCATCATGTGGGGCCTTTCTGGTTGTTCCTAGTCCCGGCTCATAACCAAAGTTGACTGGGCTTTTGCTGTCAGGGCTCAGATATGGAACTCCCTGTCTAGGAATCTCAGGCTAGCAAAGTCAGCGTCATTTTTTAAATCACTTTTTAAAACATATCTTTATTCCCCCATTCTTATTTATTCTGTTTTCAATCATGTCTTACTTTGTTTTATCTCTTTTATTCCTCCTCTCTTGTTCCTGTGGATTTTACTGCTCTTGTTTTACTTTTTTCTCCTCTTGTATTTTCCTTTGTTATATCATTGTTTTATTTCTGATGTTGATGTTACCCTGTTTCTGTAAAGCACCGTGTAACTCTGTTTTGAAAGGTGCTATACAAATAAAATGTATCATTACTATAATTATAATTATCGTCATATGGGTTAGGTTAAGCAAGTTCTGAATAAAACAAATTTTGCGGGCTTCAATATAGAAACTATTATTACAGGCAACCTACAAGCCTAAAACACATTTGACATGTCGTAAACACAACGAAGGAAACAATGGCACATTGAAAAAAAAGTTATTTCTCAAATGTATTAAGATAACATCCTCTTAGTGGGAACTTCCTTCATTATCATACCACTTTCACACCAAAACAACAACCCAGGTTGGACCCGGAAATGCCGACCCACGTAATTTGATGCCACATTTCAACACTGTTACAGATCAGGGTTGAAGCCACATCGATCCTGCTCGGCTTTGGTACGAAAGGTTAGTAGTAGACCCATATTGAAGATCACACATCTCCTCGGCTTGTAGTTCCAGCTGTTCACAGAAGTGTACACAAAAAACTTAAAAACACCAAAACATAGCGTCCGTGACTTGCAGCAGAGAAGCAAGCAGGTACAGTTATTCACCTTAATTCAAAGTTAGGGAAGTTTCCATTGTTAGGAAACAAGCCACAGAGAAGTGACGATTAAGTATACTTGCTGACCTGGGACTGGCCATGTCTGTGAAATGTAGTGGCATGGTAAACTCCTGTGTACAAGGCTAAATTGCCTTCAACATGGGATGACACAGGCAAACAACACCATCGATATTGCGGGTAGTGTGTGTGAAAGGGGTATCATTAAGGCCTATTAGAGATTAGTTTAATAATTTATTCCCAAAAATAGATTTACTTCTGCCAGTTCGATGTAGGTAATTGAACATTATGTATGAATGTGAATTATGTTTAAATATGCTTATCTATTTTAAATATATCTATTTTAAATGGTTTGAGCTTCAAGAAATGAAGGTAACATTTGGAGTTTTTACTGATTAGTTTTGCTATGTTGGCCTTTGATTGTCATGCCAGAAATCCTCTCATCTCAACTCATTTTCTATAGGCAAAACAGCCATATTTAAACACAATAGTTTCTGAATTAATTTGTGTTTTTAGTATGTCATTTAGTATGATGATCGGAGAAATATCCTTACGTCAATTAATAATTGATTTTATTTATATACTTTGTGTGAGGAGTATTTTGACATTTAATGTCTATCTAGGGCACCACTCATGGCTGCAGACCTCAGGCCATTGCTGTCATTGCATGTCTGCGAGCTATGCCACTGCTTTATTCACCACCACCTCAACTCATTTTCAGTGCTATTTTCAATGTAGAGACAGGGTCTACATCTAGCTGATTTGTGTAATTCCAGTTTCCTGTCCTTGCTTATGCATTCAGTGCCTCAGGGCAAATGTGTAAGTGCACAATGCATTCCACTCCCTCATGAAAGGATATCCTGCTTGACAGATGGTCAATGTGAATGCATGTTAATAGAATTTTCAGATGAGTTCTGTTTCTCTATATGTGGCCCCTGCTCTATTAGGTTGAGACTTGTTCTTTCTCTTTTATCTGTCAATGA
>OMKK01043440.1:0-12859 GCA_900302305.1 Polymixia japonica | reverse complement strand
AACTCCACGACTTGAAGCTGCCCAGCTTTTAGTGTGTGTGTGTGTGTGTGTGTGTGTGTGTGTGTGTGTGTGTGTGTGTGAGCGCCTTCTCGCCATTGGCTTTGCAGCCCAGTAGGAATGCCTATGCATTCTGCATATTTTAAGTCAAGTGATTTTTTTTTCAAGTGAAACGCCTTTCTCGGTCCGTCCCCTGGGCACTCACTTTCAGTTATGAACTTGGAAACTTTCCAGTCATAATATATAGGTTATGAAGCGTTTGTGTTTGCGTTAGGCTGTAGGTTATAGGAGTAGGCTATTGCCTATTGTCACTTCAGTGACAATTCGCCGATGTCCACAATGAACCCTTTGGCTGAATTCATATTGATGCATTTGTTATATAGAACTTGTATGATAATCAGTAGATGGAATTAAAGAATCCCGCGCAGCTCCATTTATGGAGAGGGAACAAATTGAACAGCAAACATTCATTAAGGCATTGAAGGTGTGAAAACTACACAGTAGATTTCACCAGTGGAATGACAGCCTGTTAAGACTTCTGGTTGACTGCTCAAGCAACCAAGCTTTTGGCCCAGTCACCCTGTTGGAGTCCAAAGTGAACCCAGACCACAGTGATTCAGACATGACCACGCGGAGACTGAACCTACAACTCAGGAATCTTAAGGGGGGCTTAAAAGGTTTTGAATTCAAATACTTCAGGAGAAAAGGTGTCTAGACTGGACATTCTTTTCCCTTAACATTTCTCCAAACAGTTCCCCGAGTGTGTCTGCGCTCTGTTAGAGGACCTCCCCCAATACCTACTCTGTCTGTGGATAATTATCTCCATGCTCGTAGGATGGTCAATGTAGAGCAGGTGTGGGTTTTATGCATTCATCCCCCAAGGGGAGCAATGGGAGGAGTTGATTGTGATCCAAAGTTTTGCATTAATAAGCAATGGAAACTAACCACAGCATTAAGAGATGGAAACCATTAACGGCCTTGTAAGAAAATGTATGCTATTTTTTCCATCCATAGCATTTGGAGCATGATAGTTTTTTTAATACGTCCAAAAGCCAGGATGACATTCCACAATATAGCATAGTATTCAATTAGAAGCCTTGTTTTTTTCCTTCTGAAATGAATAGCTCCAGTCAGTCTGCGGTCCACACACTAGAACAATTTTCTACTACACTGCATGCATTAGTGTGAGCTCTGTCTGTCCTACACAGTGCTCTAAGTGTATGCTTTAATGAACAGATTGCGGTCAATACATTTAAACCGAGCCTTGCCCATTTTATCAACAATAGCCGTGGACATTAGACGTATTCGAGAATGCTGTTGCTCTATGAATGTCTATAGGTGTTTTGTGTTTTTCCCATAGCTATTCAGTGGGTTCTTTGACATTAAATATAATAATACATTCCAAAATACCAATTTTGTGTTCTTGTTGTTAAACAAAGTACATTTTATTATGCTTTCCCACAAATACAATCTTGTGTCAGGTTGAATACATAAAAAAAATATATTGCTAATTCAAAATCTGAGCCGGCCAACCAGACACATTATGTGCTGAACGGTAATGAGACCAGTCCATTAGAGCGGTAACTGCAAAGAAGCTAGCTTCCGTTGAATTTCCAGCAGAGGAGAACAGGCAGTGTGTTCTGCTTTAACTGTGCTGTGGACGCCTCTCTGTCCTGTAAATGTGGTCTAGCCATGCCAGCACGCCGAGAAAATATGCTACTTTTCATCTCTCAGATGCAAGGAGATGCAAGGCAGCTGCTAGACTGCGGAGCAGCTTGAGGAAAGAGGGAGAGTCCTTGCCAAGATACAACCCAGCGATTTTAAGAAGCTATTATGGTTCTCTGCCCCATGTAGATGGAAGGAGTTGGGACTGTAAGGTTCAAAAAGAGCTACCGGTTATGACCCAGGTCAGACACTATTGGGTTCAATGCTCTTTGTGTTACCCAACAGCAAGTGCCAAGGTTCCTATAGTTCACTCTGCTTAACTATACTACAATCGCGCCTATCAATACTACTGTTTTAGGATATAACTATTGGTGGCTTTGTTGTGTCCTTATGTGACCTTGTATCCTGAACCTTTACAGCTAAGATAAACCGCCGATATGTTGAACCGGGCTCCACACATGCACCGACATGCTTCAGGATATATATCGGCATCGACAGCCTCTTGGGAATCTTCCCGACAGGTTCTTGAGATTATTGATCAAACCTGGAGCCACGCTCCAGCCCCAGAGGGCTCGGTAACGCCGCCTTTGTCCGCACAAGCAAAATCAAAGTGGAGCGCGGGTTGTGAAAAAGGAGCAGGGTGCACCCCTGCCCAGGCACCATGCCTTGTCTCTCCTGAGCACTCTCTCATCTCCAGAGGGAAGCCTTTCACATGAAGTTCATTACATCCCCTCTAGCTGCTAACCTCTCAATGCAGCTCTTTGTCTGTGGTAATCTGGGGATCCTTCTGAACTGCTAGCTTGAGTTACACATTGGAGAGTATCTCAATGAGTCTGGAAAGCATTTCAAAGGAGAGGGGCCGCCATATCATCCAACCATGGTCTTCATGTCCTCGGCTTATCTTCACCCGGAGTCAAGTTGGCCACATATTGCAACTGAATAGCTTGCCTCCACTTCCATGTTGATTTTACAGATTTGTCTCAGTTGGTCAGGGTAAGGAAAAGAGATTGAAACAAAGGACGTCTTCTATGAGTTAAAGCCCGCGCATGTTCAAGTGTTTTTATGAATTTTTTGTGGCAGGGTATCTTTCAGACACCGCCAATCCCTATACACAGGGCGTTCAAAGAGGAAAAAGAATCAGTTTACGCCGAGACGAACGACGTATGGAAAAAATATTGACAAAACTAAGAAACTACAAAAGGTCATTTAAATCTGGACCACTTGGTTTCCATTTACAATAATCCAGGATAGGCTACAGCGTGATAAAATCCTTACAACTTCCGCGCTCCCGAGATAAGCCTGCTATGCACTTACAAGACGGGAAGTGATCTGGGATATCAACCTTTCAAAGCAGGCCAGCCAAGCCAAGAGAGCTTCACTGATGTCCCGGCCAGTACCTTTTAGGGGGCCATAATCCCTTCATAGTCTTCCATTCTTGAAATAGTGACCCATCCAGGTTTTCTTTTTCATTTAGGCTTTGCACGTTGACATCAAAAGGTTTGTCGTTTGATCATCCGCATAAGCTCTACTGTATATTGAATGTGTTCAGGTTTCAGTTCTACAATGAATCACCTCTGTTGTGTAAATGCGCGCTGGTCAATACGTTCATAACCCGGTCTGCACTCGGAGGCTGCCATTGGCACGAGGTAAAGAGGCAGAGCGGGTGCTTAGCAGTGCGTATCTAGAGCAAAGATGACGGATAAGGAGAAGGAAGCAGGAGAAGGAAGACAGTTATTTGGCTCCCCGTTATCTGAATGAGAAACTTCCTCACACACCAGATCAAAGATACTACATAATGGAAAAATGATGAGTAGTTAAGAGTTGGAGAAATCCTTTTAGTTGACTTTTTCTGAGCGCTGAAACAAACGGCGTAGATGAAGACATAAGCAGCTGTTGAGTCTATTTGCGTGATTTATTTAGCTTGAAGAGAGAAGTGACACAAAATGCCATTGAATAAAAATATAGCACCTTGCATCTATGCCTGTTTAAAAACAGAAAAGATACAATTAAGAGCAATTACAATATTATCATGTCCTGTGGGCTGTCATTACTACATTACGTTACTGGCTCTGTGTTCTTGAACTTACGAATATGTTGGCTTAAGTTGCACTTTAGTTTTTGTAACAGCTTCCGTAAAACATATATATTTATGAATGAAATTGTGAGTGTGAACACAATGTATTTTGCTGACATTGCAAACATTTTTAAATGCTGACAAACTACAAATTAAGAAAAAATGAGAGGCATGTCTCTTATTTTAGGGAAGGATTTATGTTTAAAACAAACAAAAAAAACAAAAAAACAATTGTAAGCCACACATTACTGTACAACTAAACTAATATTAGCAAATTAAAGGATCTTAGATTAATGACAGTAGAAGTGGAAAAAAGAACAAGGATTCGTTAAATGATACTGTACATTAAAACTCACACTGAACATGTAGGCATTTTAAATATGAATTTACAGTCGAGTGTTGAATAAAAATAGCCTTCTAAGCTTAAAAGGCACAACCCGCGATTGGTTTTTAGGCGCTGCCGTGTTAAGCAAGGAATTACAACAACATTGTTGTTTTGGTTTGCACGTTGCCTCAGTCAACATCAGCCATCTTTCACTTAGTGAATTGTGTCAGTAAATATAGAGGAGTTCCCGGTGTTTGAGTGTTTTTTTTTAAGTTTTCTGTTAGTCAAAATGCTTCCAAATAGCCACATTACACAATCAACAAAACAAACAGAAGTGGGGCAACATGACCGTTCAAACCTATCGCGGATTGTGCCTTTAACCCTATAGGCTGGCAATGCATTAAGAACTTACTGCCCTGAACAGTGAACCATACAGCTTTGTCCCATTCCATGAATGCCACCGATACGAGCTGTGGTCCTTGAAGGGTATAATTATCCTTCATCAATTGATACCAAGTATACTTTATCCCAAGTTACACTAAGTATTTGCAAGATTGGCTGTTTCCAACCATAAATTTTACAGTCAGACATATAATTCGATTCCTGCTGAAGGCCTGATGATGTCACAGAAGGTCTTACCATTTACTGGCAGGAGTCATGAAGTGTCTCAGCTGTGCTGATTACAGCACAATCACATTCTCAGTCAACACAGCTTTAACCATCTATGTTAATAATTTAAAGCCCCGATCCTGGATGTTAAAATATAACAATTATGGGTACACAAAGTTTTTTTTGGAATGGTAGGAATCTGATGAAAATGCTAACTATGCAATTTGCAGGAACCCCCACCCCCGGGCCATTTTGGCTCCAACGATTACAACCACAAATACAAAGAAAAACATATACAACTTCTAAATATTAAAACCTGTTTAGCTTATTGTTATTCACATACTGTGAGAGCATTTATCAAGTGGCCAGTCAATCAATTTCAATGCAAAATGGTCTTCAATCCCATGTCGAAACCAAACAAGCCTGTACAACGGCAAAACATGGATGATGTCTATAATCATTCGTTGATGACCCAAGATTATCTTTACCACCTCTTTTCTTGAAGAAATGACCAATCATCCACTCTGATCAGTGTTTGGAAAACACAAAGACATGTTAACAATTCAAAAAATGTACAGCATTCGTTTGTGGAGGACATTTTTCCAGAAAAAAAATGAGAGCCTTTTCAATCACAGCCATTGTTGGCAGTCACTCAAAAAAAGCACAGGCCTTAAAAATAACAGGTCACACAATGGGAAACAACTGCAAAATAATGAAAATTGTTTGCTGGCATATAGGACAGGCAGACCGGTATTTATCTAGTTTGTCATCATAACATTCAGCTGCATCTAGTTCAAATAGGAGTTTTAAGATACTGTCTCAAATTTAAATTTAAGAATCTCAAGAAACTTGGTGGTCAAGACAACTGCATTATAACTTTGTTTTAAAGGACAGATTTTTTCTGTAAAAGGTAATATAAATATTAGTACTACTGTTCTACGAAAAATTAAAAAAGAAGGCACAAATGCAAGCTTGTAAATCTAGTGGAAACACTCAGCTAAGACTCATACAGCTGACAATATTTTAAAATCTTTAAAAATAAAAGTTAACATCGTGAGTGAGTGTGAAAAAAGCAGTATCACAAACAATGCAGGATCCTAAAGATATGCACAGTTCAGGGGGGTTATTATAGAAGGCCTTAACATTATTAAACTGTTTATTTTTGTGTTTTTTATTTTTATTTTTTTATTTTTTTTTAAATAAAAGCACAGTATTGTTTTGGCAAATTCACAGTGATCCTTCCTCAGATGAACTCCCCTCGGAATGGAAGTGATTGGATGTTTTGCTGTTGCCAGCGGCAGCGCAGTCTGGCCAATGGCGTGTCCCTTGGGTTTTCAAACTCTGAGAAACCCAGCTGGTTGAGGATGTCATAAACCCCAGCTCTGGCAGCCACCTGCCACGGAGGAGAAGCACAGGAAATGTTAATGAACAGGCAACACAACTACGCCACGCAACTGTTATGATCGCTACCTTCGAAATGACACTACACGTGCAATCTCAGTTTTTACACACACCTAAGCCAAAAGCTTTTACACGAGGACGCAGATGTCTACCACATGTTTGGAAACAAGTACATGCAGTTGTATTATCCGTTTTTAAAGAGCACACACTGAGATGCCACGGGTACTTGGTTGTCCTGGGTCTGAAGTCACTACTGAATGAGTGAGGGTGAAAATGCGACTTGGAGAATTTCCCTAGAGAGCAGTGTTGGTGTCAAGCTTACTAGGTCAAGCTGACTCATGGTCCATCCAGCCTGTCAAACAGAACAAGACAGATGGGATACACCCTTGACGACCGAAGACATCTGGCCATAGAGCCAAAAGAGCCAAACAAGACACTAGACAAACTCGCACACACAGGCCGCCTTGCAAAAAACATGAGATGCAACACACCATTAAAGCTGCCACAGCTTGTTCAGTTTACTCTGCTGGCTATTTACATGCCAGCAGGGGCATCCGTCCTCTACTTAGTCTTCAAACACAGGTAAGAGCAAGTAGCGCGGTGTAGTAACCTATAAGTAACTATGCTGGACCATAGACTGTATATAAAGAGGAACAACACGTATGGGCAGAAATATGTGTCACTAGAAACTGAATTTGAATCATTTATATTTGAATTTGAATTGCTCAACTTGAATAATTGCCTTAAAAAACTGAATTTGAATAGCATAATTTGAAATTGAATTTATTAGTTTGGAAGTGAATTCCAATAAATTTGAAACTGAATGTAATATTTTGAACTTGAATTCAGTTGCTCTGAAACTATATTTGATCGTCACTGAAAATTCAACTCTCTATATACTTCCACATTCAGTTCTCACAATTCACCTCATAATTCAATTTACTGAGAGAACACATCCGGTCGTTGAGGAAGAGCAATCGAGTGCAGATTCACAGAACTCCTTTTCGCCAATCAGCACCTATGTTTTTGACCATTTCCTTCCCTCCCATTGATCCATGGACTTGTAGGGATTGATGCATGTTGAAGAACGTTTCTTTCGATCATGGATGAGGCTGGGACTGGGCTGTCAACACGGTAATATCAGTTTACCATATATTTTAAATTATGTTAACATTATAGCTATTGTTGTAGAATTGTTTTGTTTTGTCAGCGAGCATAAACAAAGTCTTGGCTGTCGTAATGTTGTAATGTTTACAATAAAATGATCCTACTATGTGAAGATTCAAATTGAAAATATTTGTTTATTTAACGTAAAAACGTAAAAAAATTTTTTTTACATAAAAATCATTTTTAAAAAACTTTTTTCCGCACCATAAATGTAAAGTTTCCTTGGGTTTTCACGTGTTTGTTGTTGGTGGGCGTATACGCAGTTGCCTTCTAATTGGTGAGCACGACTGGTACACGAGGAGCACGGCACTATTGATTGGTGAGCATTACTGACATTACTGTCACACGAGCCATTGATAAAACCACTGATACGACAGTTTAAACCCTGGGTCAGACGCGCTGCGTAACGTATATCCTAAATCGCAGCCTTTGCGATTTACTAATCGCGTTGTTTCAAATCGCAATTTCGATTTGAAATCGATTAATCGTTCAGCCCTAATCCTTAGGTTTGAATCAAAGAGCCTTTCTAGATATGGCTAAACCCCCAGCCGTGTGCTAATATGAAAGATCCTTGAAGCTGTTCACTGAATGACGTACGAGTAACTTGGCCTTTAAAGCTGTGTCAATTCTACATTTGGGTTTGCCTTAATCTCCTTAGTTAGCCTAAAGTTAGACTACACTGCAAAATTTAAAAGAATGAAATGTGGAATATGAGTATTATGATTATGAATATGAGAATTTTTTACTTTGGGGTAAAACATATCATGCATGAATACATACTTTACATACTATGCATATATATGAATAATAGTTCCAGAAGGGAGCGCTCCCCTCATGAAAATTCAACATGAGCGTGTCCATGTTCTTGAGGGCTTGTGGTAATACTGTATAAAGCGCTGCTGAAGATATGTTGAGAATGTGCTATCAGGTTTTGTTATGTGAAACATGCAGAGGAAGAACTTGGCGAACAATGGCAGAAAAAATTAGGATCAAGATATCCCTTGTTCTTACACTGATTATAGCTTCTTTGGCCAGCATTGTGCAGAAATAAACCAAAGACACCGCAGGGCACAGTCCGTCCAATTACCTCCTCCCTGACCATGCAAAATTGAACGTTACAATAGAGATCATGTATTGCTGAAAACTTTTATCGAGGCCAGTCGACACTGCAAACTCAGCAGAAACCTTTCACAACAAACGAAACGGTTATCAAGGCTACGGCCTCTCCTTTTCCAGTCCTAATACGGAAAATCTGAGCCCTTTGTACCAAAAGAAAACACTAAAACAACTGTACCCTTCAGTTTATCCACATTTGTGTCTATTGACCAATCAGTTCCATAGAGTAACTAGCTAGCGTAGGAGTTTTGTGCCTGGAAGAAGTGAGTGGGTGCAGCGGAACTATTAGTCAGTGGATTTGATTCCCTGGGGAAACTCTGGTTTTGTGCCGTTAAGCAGAGCACTTAACCTGAATCATCTATTCCACTGACCAGCTGTCTAAATAGGCAACGTGCAAAAAATGTTAAGCGATGATAAGCCACGTTAAGAGAGGCACATCTGTTCTCGGCAAATTCGGGGGGTCTCAACTACAGAGTTCCACAAAGAGGACGGGGCCCCGAGATGGAGGGCGGAGGAAATAACGGCGCTCTGGATTTCTCCGTCACCGCTGGAGACGGCGACGGTATGTGCTCTCTCTCTCTCTCTCTCACGCTGCTCCAGCGTTAAAAGCAACTGCTCAGACAGACGGAGCGAAACAGCACGTCAAAAAAAAAAAAAAAAAATGAACTAATAACAGAAAAATGACAATAACAGTGCCATGTACTCTGCGCGGCGATTTGTGGCAAAACACAGAGGTTTGGCTCGGATATCTGTGAAGCATCTTTGTTTGTGCGCTGTCGGGGTAGAAAGCCTTGAGGTCGCTGGTGTCTGGTGACAAGCCAACGGGTGACAGTGAGCAGAGCTGGCAGACGTGGCCTTTCATCCCGTATTGAGGAGATCACACATGCCAATACTCATTAGGTAGCTCTAATAGCGCTAGAGCAGGAGGGACGGAGCAGCGAGGGGCTGGTCTTTCCCACAGTCGGCTATCTCAAAGGCCTTGCATACCGAGCCGGTACACGGGGACAGGGAGGCCTCTGTGCCACACATCATAACAGCTGGAGTGACTGATAGGGTACCTCTCCTGAAGGCATCCGTGGTATGCACTGTACACAAGTCTGGCCATTGTACAATTGGCCGGGTTCGTGGTTTGGCAAGGCGCGGATTTCAATGCCAATGTTTCTTCTGATGTTTTTCGCTCTGATCACGCTACATGCCTACGAGGCGACGTAGACCGATGCCGTGAGGGGCAATATTTGTTCGCTGTGCACACAATGTGCACGCTGTTGACTTTAAACGCTCCGATATTTTGTTTAGCTTCGGACACACAAACAACGCTGCATCATTATAGATACGGGCAATCAGACGTGGGAACCTTTGATGCCGCTTCATGTGCTGCGAAACGGTACACAGAACACTGTGTTTGTGTTCAAAGGCGTGCGATCTAACTGAACAACAGCAACGGCATTAAACAGATCAGAGGCACCCTATCGGTATAGCCCTATCCTGCCCTGCATGACAGGGAACACTGCTTCTGCTGTAAAGGGATGCAGAGATCAAACTAGTCCGTGCACACATGGAATCTCTGATGCACACACACACACACACACGTATACACACAGGACAGACTGTACTGCTCAGTGCTGGTAGGTTGTATAATGCTCCCAGTGACCAGGGCCTTTGATGCATGACCAACGGCAGTGATGACCCATGACCCCTCCCGTTAGTTTGTCACTAGCAATCCCACCACGGTCACTGGCGTTAGGCTAATGATTGTGCCAGGTTGTTGATTGGTTGGGGCTGGAGCCAGAGTTCTACAGCAACTGGCCCACTGCACACGTGCACAACCCTGGAGAAGAGTGAAGACAACCCATCCAGTATAATGTCACAGTAATGCCATGTTTTATTGGTACGCTTACGCCGAGCATCAATATTTTTATTTGCATTCTTCTAGAAAACTAGTTAGTTTTCTTTTTAATACACTGTCAGAAAACAGCTTCGATAATATAAACAAAAATATAATGTAAACAAGGAAATTTTAAAGGGTGCAGGCTTTTGATACCCACTGTATGTCTGTATTTTCTCATGGCATAACTGGGCCATTAGAGTCACTCCGATGCACTGCATATATTCCCTACTCATAACAGGAAGAATATGCCCCGATTGACCGCACATATTTCTGCGACAATTGTTTTTATAGCGATTGTTCCAGTCTATTTTGGAATTCCATGTTTTTTCTTTCAGTTTATTCCACCTCAATAAGGACAAAGAAGGAGGAGATCTTCATTCAATGATTTCCAAACATTCCAGGCCCTTGGCTGTGTTCCTTCTGGCGGCCCGCTGCCAGATAAAATAAGAATGGAGCATCGGAGATGCCACAGTGTAAAATCCATATCGTGACCCCCAAGCTTTGTTTATTTGTTTGATTGCTTTCATCGTTATTTCCCTTAGACAGACCCACTTCTGACACCTTTAAATTCCAAATATAAAAGCCGGATCATTTCAACCTGAGCAAAAAAACGAACATTCATTTTAACGTTGAAGATAACATACTTGATTTATGGCGAAAATATGCTGCTTCTGTAAAGAGTTAAAATTTATGGGCTTTCGCTGAGCTTCTATGTGAAAGCTGGGATATCGCGGCGTGATTGATAACAGTTACATCTTTTAATTAATTTCCAAATAGAAAAGAGTTTAAATGAACCCATGTGCTGTAAGCAAGCACACATTATATCCAGATGGAGTATTGTGTCCTCAAGAGGATTCCATAAGCTTTAACTTCTCTCACTGACTTTGAAATGAGCACTGTGAGGACATTCTTGTTCATTTTTATGGGCCCGATTGTGCCAGCTTGTTAAATAGGGTATTCATGCATCGTATATATTTTATCAAATAACACATTTGTGTGGAGAATCAATAAATAAGTGCATTTCTTTTTTAACCAAATGACACATTTGTGTAGAGAATCGATAAATAAATGCTATGATTTGAGAACCTTCTAAAAAGTGACTGTGCAATCTGTCCTGCTGTTAGTGATCGCAGATCATCAGCAGACTTTCTCAGTAGTCCATGGGAACCCCGGATCTCGCATTCTTTCAGCGACTACTTTAAATCATTTTTTATTTTTTATATTTATTGTGATGTCGTCTGCCGTCCGCGCGCAAAAAAAAAAAAGAATATTTGGCTATCGCTTGTTCCCGCTTGGCGGCCACGTTTTGCTTCACCGATTCTGTGCGAAACCGAGCGTGCACAGACCGCCGTGAAACCCCACAGCAAACGGGACAACGCGTTTACATGCCTCAGTATCACGGATGATATCGAAGTGCTCCACGTACCTTATCTGGGTATCTCATAACCGGGATAAGAGCTTGTCCTGGTTACTGTAAACAGCGTATGATGTTTACATGTGCCGACTCATATTAAAGGGATATTGGTGAGCAGGTAAACGTAGCCGTAGATGACAGATACCACCCATGCATTCTAGCGACACCCTTCTCATTTACATGTAAGACTAGTCAATAACAGGAGAAAAAAAATAGGAGAGTAGGAATATAAATAGCATGTATTTATTGATTCTCCGCACAAATGTGTCATTTGATGATAAAAAAAATATATAAGCCGACACAATCGGGCCTCCATACCTTTTTACCAACAAAGTCTGTGAGCAAAATTCATCTTGCCGGAACAAACCGACGATGTATGAACACTGACTCCCCTATGTTTTGTTTGTTTGTTGTGGTGTTGTATTTCTAAGTTGTATTTTTCTGTTTATTTAGTTAGGTGGTTCATCTTTACCGTCTACGTTCTAATGCCCGATGATTCTCTGCTGCTGCTGCGACAACGTAATTCCCCCCCCCGAGAGGATAAATAAAGTTCTATCCTAAGCATTTCCAGCGCCGAGGTCCCAATGATCTTGGCGTTAATGAAAACCATGACAATGAGTCCTTCCTTCAACGCCGGGCTGGGGGGGGGTGGTGGGAGCAGTCATCCAGGCCACTCATTTGTTTGGAATGCACATAAATTCTGTGCTTTACTGTAGGGGCACAGCTGGCTAAACGATTAATGTACCAACAAAAACACAGCGCCTAGACATTATGAAGTTCAATGTGTGAAGAACCAGGCCACAATAGAACTGGGATAAGCTTGTAAATTCCTGGGGGAAAATCCAAATGAAACTCTGGTAACGGTTCACAGCGCACACGCTGAAGAGCACGAGTGGGAAAAGGCCGGGCCTCCGTTGAGGCCGTTTTTCACCCCGCGCAATTTTGACAGCTGGTAGAATAATGGGACCGACACATGTTGCGTCGAGGGTAATCAAAGATTTGCTCCCCTCCCCTGGGTTTAATGAAGCCCGAGCGGCTGAACGAACCGTACATTCTGCGGAGCATCGAGTAGGACATCGCAGGTTCATTTAAAAAAAGGCTGCGGTTTTGTCTTTTCGCCCTTCTGTGCTGCCAGCAAGTCGAATCTGACTTCACTTTTCAATTAATGTTCAACAGAGTTCGCATCTAACGTAGAGACGACTC